>JAUMGZ010162326.1:0-16120 GCA_032359645.1 Pododesmus macrochisma
TTACATGGGGATCTTTATCGTGCCAGGGGGTTAAAAATCCCTGTACACGGGACCGCCAGCTTAGCGTCCCCTCCGAATGACGTGCAGATCTTTATCTGGCCTCTACTCTTCAACCTGTCTGACTTTGGTGACCCTACCAGAAACACAAGTTCCCGCAAGCATAGCTCTCCAGGTCATTGAGACGCGCAAACTCCCTACCGCGATAAGGTGTCTAGCACAGGGAGTAACTGCCAGGAATAAAAACAAATTGAGGACCGTAGGAGAGTCAACACTCACCCAGTTATGTGTCAGGGAAAAAAACTTATTTGGTTTTAGTTATTGCTATAACAGCAGTGTGAGCCCAGCAATAATGTACAACGAAAAACCAAGAGTGCATATATCAGGACCCAGCCTTCTCGATATAGGGAGCTTTCAACTGGAGCCATTCATTGAGTCCCAGTAGTATGGTTAAAAAGTGTGTAAAGCCAAAGTTTATGCCAGTAAGAGGCGGTAAATGGACACAATACTAGGCATGTTGTGCGTCTCACTATAAGAGGATCATAGCTACGTTTAAGTAAATTTCTTAAAATCTAAGTACAAATGTAGCAACAGAAGATATGTCAGGGTTGTTTTTAATCCTCCTAAGTTTGTAAACAAGAACTCCATAAAAAGAGGGCTGTGAAATGCCTCTAGTTACATTGTACATACTGGGAAATACTCATTCAACCATATTTCAAAAGAATCTCCGGATATCTTCTGTAAAAACGTGCCAAATAGTTTACGTAGTTTATTATATCGATACCCCTGTGTAATAAGCTTGGTGGTAGGTTAAAACTTGTTTTGTCAACATGAGGACGATAAATAAGAACCATATGCAGATTGATTTCCAATTTACAGAACACTTGCAACGGGCCAATTGGTAATGAAAAATAGGTGTTTTGGTATACAAAAAGCAAGTGATTTATATTACCTTTTTATTGAAAAATCGCGTTCTTCTTGACGCATAAAATATTTTCTTATAATTCTTTCTATCTTTTTGGTAAGATTTCAGGCGATAAACTATTATCTAGAGTTGTTTGATTACGTTTAAAAAAGACTCAGTTGAAGTGTCCAATTCTTAAGTGTCATGTAGTATATCGACATGATTACTTATGTAACGATATAAGAAAGGATCAAAGTGTACACATAGTGGAAATGAATTAAATATGTTTAACGTGTCAATAAAGATTAGGCATACTTATTTATTTAGTCGTTAATGGATATATTTTAAAGTTTGAACAAGTTTTGTTTCGTATTAATCAATCTGGACCAAAGTTTTAAGACAAATTACAATCTTTTAGCACGTAAATTAAGCACCGCCATGCTGGACTAAAATGGGGTTGATGATTAGACTGCGTTCTTTAATATAATGTTAATATCGACAGTAACTCGTAAATAACTCTTTTTATCAGTACTCAAACAATGAAGCACCGAAATGTATTAATTAAAATAACATCACAACAATCATTAGGACTAGTAATCTATGCGGACCGACTTAAAACGTTCACCTAAGATTGAATAAATAAGTAAATCATCACAAAACAAAACTATAATGCGTTGTAAAATAGCAATAGACACTTACAAAGGAATCTCACACAGAGCAAAGGTAAAGCTTTGACTTAACTTTTATCAATAGAGATGTAAGAGATGGAAACGGTACCTAAGGAGACCGAAACATAGAGTGGAAATGACCTAGACAATTAAATGCCGGAAGTCAAAGGCGCGTCAACATACTTCAATACACTATACACTGGAAAAAGTTATCCTTGCTACATGCACAACCAGTTATGCTGATAATATTTGTGAAAAAGGTGGACAAAAGAAAACGACTTAGATAAAAGCAACCATAAAAAGACACGACAAAAATGAGTAGAACGAGATGCATTAACAAACAATTAAGCACCAGAAATTAGGAATTAAATTGATATCCCAACAACCTTCAAGTATAGTAATCCATGCGGACCCTCTTAGGACGGTCATCAAGCATACAACAAAGGAACAAATCAATGTGTATTTATCTAACAAAAACGTCTGTGTTAAATATATAACATCTAAATATATGGGGAAATAGCGAAAAAAACATTGGGCAACTTTATAGGAGTATTACTTAAGCAGTTCACAGACCGCTGGATAATATGATGAACGTCCGCGGGGATGGGGGATTAATTTGGGTGTGTCCGTTCGTCAGTCCGTATGTCCGTCTGTCACACTTTGGTTTCCGTGCTCTAACTGATCTTAAAATGGTCTGATTTCAACCAAATTTGGTATGCAAGTGCATAATGACAAGATTCGGGCTAAGTTGTAAGGCCAATGCGATGCATGAATTTTTTCGCATAATAATTAGGTAAGCATAATCGGTTTTCGTGCTTTATTTATTATTTTTTTATTCAAAATTGGTATGCCAGTACATTATGACAGGATTCTGGCTAAGTTTATTGGCCAGTGCGATGCATGCACATTTACTCATATTCATGAGATTAAACATTTATCATTGGTTAATTGTTTTCCGTGCTCTTACTGCACTTAAAATGGTCTGATTTCAACCAAATTTGGTATACAAGTACATAATGAAAAGATTCATGTTTAGTTTGATACTCAATGCAATGTTTTATTCAAAAATGTCCATCTAGCGGGGGACATGCATTCCGCGAATTTGCTTGTTACAATTAGTTTTAAGTTCAGTTTAAGAAGCATCAACCTGTATTAAAGCATATTTTTAGTCCATGTTTTTTATACTTTTAACTTCATTTGGTAAAATGATGCTTTAGATGTACATTAAGACGATGATAAGTGTGTGTGTGTGTGTGTGTGTGTGTGTGTGTGTGTGTTCAAATAACAAAGGAATGGCAAATAATGCAGCCTACATATCAGTACTACATCGAATGAATATTGGTATATTTTTATTGAGTCCTAAAACGGTCCCACGGTCTTAAACTTGCTGAATAATTTCCACATATAGATCCCCAATATCTCTCGTGATGGCGTTGTCTTTCTTACATTTTGATAGTGGATTATAATTTGATACACATTTTGTTAGCCTTATACTACGTGTAATAATCTTGTCAATATGCATGATAGATAAGTTTGTAATATAAAACACTTGACATGCGTATTGACCATGGAGTACTTTTTCAATTTTCTTTTGTACTTTGCATAGGACAATTGGCATGCTTAGTCAATTTTATTTTGATTAATTTGATGTCTTAATGTTAAATGATTATTCTTGTTTATATTGACGACATTTTAAAATTTAATCTCTGTGCAATTTGTGTTTCGTTGTTTAACAACGATTACATTAACTACTGTCAAAATCTATGGGGCGTCATGTTAATAGTCATTGCCTATTTATTGATATCAATAATTCATTTATTGAATTCATTTATTGATATCAATAAATCGAACTATTGATATCTACAACTCATAATGAACTATTGACAACTATATTTCGATTTTTTCATATCAACAATTCATTTATTGATATCAATAATTCTATTTAGCGATATCAATAAATGATTTATAGATATCATTAGATCGATTTTTAAAATAAAATTTTTATTTTATGAAAAGTAAAACGGCGCAACGGGACGCCGTTTTCCCCATTATTACCTATTCAAATAGACACGAATTTTTGATATCTATAATTCATGATGAATAATTGATATCAATAAATAAATTAATGATATAAATAAAGTGGATTTTTTTATTTTATTAAATGAATTATGGGTATCAATTAATGAATTATTGACATCAGTAAATGAGTTTTTAATGTCAAAAAATTAATTCTTGATATTAATAAATATGCCTTACATTACAATTATCTCATTTAATAAAAATGGTTTTGACTGTCAAACTCACATTCTTATAAATTTCCATCTACTTTATTCTTTGCTTATCGTGCCTTGTATCATCATTGTATTATACTAGGTACGTGGCTGTACGGAATTAGAATTTAATCAAAACCATGTGTTGATATTGTTGCTTGCATTGTTGGGAGATGGATTATTATAAGCATTAATGCTTGTTTCTGAACCCCCTTGTTAATAATTGTATTAACTTTACCTTATATATATGATTTGTAAATATAATATTGTTTAAACTAAATCGGCAATGCATAGTAAAACGACGCCCCATAAAACTACTTAGTGTGAAATAGTTGAAATAAAAAGTTGTAAGAGATAATACTCTACGATTGGCCATACTCTGATCTGACAAATTTATCACTTATAAATATATTTGACAAAAAGTTAAATTATCTCAGAAGGGTTTGATAAGAACTGTCAAGAACATTGATACGTTTGTACTGAATAAATAACGTTATCTTCTTACATATACCCCTTCGGTTCGTGTGACAAAAAGGCTTATCAATAAAACTATGAACTTCCTGGTCGACTAAAACACGAGAATAAAATTTATATTTACCCTTCTTTATTATGTCAATATAACTGAGTATCTTCCTACGCGCTGTATAGATTGCAGTGGGGCCGATCGTCCTATTGCCATCACAAAGAAAACAATCTCGCCGATAAGCTTAGGGGAGTACCTAACCGATCTTTAGACACGCCCAATTGTATATGGCTGTTTATTCATCCGCACACAGGGACTACTTTTAAATTGATAACGTTAAACGTCTTACATTAGAATAGTATATTCGATCAAATGAACAAAGATTATTCAGAGCAGGAATACAAGGGAGATGTTGGTTTTCATAGAGATAATTTTTCTGACTTTTCTTGTCTTTCAATCCTGTTTGGCTGATGAGAATACATTTCATCATGATGTTGATTACGAGCACGAAAGCGGGGAAAGATTCAAACTGAAGAGTAAGGGCCGGTTCGCCGACATCATAGACCTCGATGATGTACTGTCCATAAAGGTAAGAATACCGAAAGTATCAAAGAAAAGAAAAATAATGTAAGACAATTGTTTAAACATGCACATTTTACTGTCAACATTTACCAACTTTCATAACCATGTAAATGCACTGGCTTGATAAGAGGGAGACAATTAAAGCATAATATGTAAATGTAAAATGTAAAGAATGCAAGATAACAAGATATTATGTTCTGTGCAGAGTTAACCAGTATGAGCATAGGATTACCTCCGGCATTGCTCATTTGTGTTGTTTCAGTGTGAAGTTAATGATTGATAACGGTAAGAATTTTCATTAAAACGGTCAAGATTGTTACAACGAATATGCCATGTATTAATACGATAACGAATAATCCCTCGAAATCGCAAGAAAAAAGTTTGTCTTTACTCTATCTGGAACTTGAAAGTATTTCTCAATGGTAAAAGAAAAAAGAACAACAACATACACAAATGGCACGCCACTTGAACTGATTAATGAAAATGTATGTGTTCATTTAAAAAAAAATTTAATTCGACGAAAGAGCGATATGATCACCATATTACAGTTAAAAAACAGCCCGACTTATGGTGATCGTAAACTCTTTTTGTTCACCTTTTATCGCGTGATAAACTATCGCAAGAAATCAATACTCCAAGTTGTATATAATATCTAAGGATTCATCATATGTACAAAAATAAATTCTTCATACAAATGTTAAGATGAAATGTAAATAGAAATATATCGGACTTAATAGAAGACACCCTTTTTCGACGCGATTTAGACTTGCGCGAGATGTCGATCTTGACAGAAATGTAGCCTATATAACTTCTCATCTGTGTATATATCTTCATTATTTACTGCCATTATTGACTCATGCTTCAGTTTATCTATTTTCTCTCTCTCGTTTATTCCGTTCGGTCTGTTTATTTTGCTTATTTCGTTTCTACCGCTCATCGTTCATTTCGGTCGTTCATTCCGTTAATTAACATCGCTCGAATCTTTCATTTCTGTCCTTTTGCCCTTTCGTTCATTCCGTTTAACGTGCATTCCGTTTGCGTTTATTTTTTCGTTCGTTCACTGTTTATCATTAATTCCGTTTGCAAAGATGAACGTTGAAATGCCCTAAAAGACTACATGTACGATCACTGTACATGTGTAGGTCATTGGTCTCGCTTCGTTTAAAACATGCAGCTAATCATCTAAATCTAGCTATTCCATACATGTAGTTCTATATTTATATTTATCTTTGAAAGAAAACATTGTTTAGCTGAAAAGTTGCGTCACAACCGGTTACTGTTTTTGTACAACCCTTAAACATTTAGATTATATTTAAAGCGATATCTTAGTGTCCGCAATTACCACACGATAAGCTGACTGCGTGTCTCTGCCACACTTTAACCGAACCGTTACACGTTAACCGAAACTCGATACACGATGTACGATGCACGCTGCTGATGGAACAATGCACGCTGTTGATGAAACGATGCACGCTGAAATTAGCATCACACGATACACGATGCACGCACGATACACGCACACGATGGACAAGAAACACGTTTCAGGGTCTGTATAAGCCAAACGACCAGGAACGCATCCAAGTTAGGAGGTTTACAAAGCGAAGGAAACAAAAATTGTATGTAACTAGGATTCAAACTCTTACAATCCAAAAAAAAGATATACACACCTTGTTTGACAGGTATTCATCTTCGATTTAATAAATATTCATGACGTCATGGACAAATGCAACAACAAAGATCATTTTTTGTAACAAATATCTCAAAAATCGAAGCATTTCGATTTCATGGCTCTATAAGATAAACGACAAGTAATATCTGATATGGTTAATAAACGCGTTGATTTTACCCTTTGACCCAATACGCAGAATATATTAGGTCAACCTAAAAATACAAGTGCAAGCTGTCTTTGTTTATCACATTCCCAAAAGTTACACGCATTACATTCTATGTCATAATATTTCTGAATATATACTTAGGTGGAAGATTTATAAAACGAGTTGTATCTTGAAGTAACTTTCTACTATATGGGCGTTACAAAAACGGAGGAACGAGGCAAACAAAATGTGATTTACTGCGAAAGCGCTTATTCTTTATGCACTTTGAATTAAAAGAAAAAAAAAATTGAATTTGGTGAATTTTAACCTAGATAAACCGATATTACATAGTATATTTCTATTACAGCGTCTACTTTGTCGGCATGGGATAATCATGATCGCATTCCAAGATGACGCTAACCCGCCTCTCTGGAAACCTGGTCAAATTCTTCTTGGAAGCTCGAAGTGGAAATGTACTCATTCGAACAACAGTCCCCATGGTGCGGGCATTTATGCTAGAATTAAACAGATAATACACCCAAAGGAATCTAGAATGGATATCGTCACTGAAAAAGTAGGGTAAGTAATGTCTAGAATGTCTCATAATTGACCTTTACATGTATTGAAAGGGACGTTACTCTCCAAAATATCCAACTGTATAGATGAGGTTGAATTATATCAACACTGGAAGTGTTTTTCATTTCATTAGCTCAAAGTTAATTTAAATAATCTGTGGAACTGAAAATTGTATACACTGTACCAAGAAATGTGATATCATTGTACACTTGTGTTTAAACGTACTTGAACTTTCCATATATTCTGATTCTTATTTGTAGACCGTTTGATCTGTTGGAGGAAGCAGACATTCAATTACATTACAAAGGAATCGGAAAAGATAAAGTTAATCCTGAAGAAAACGGAAAAGGGAATGTAAAACACCGTCAGCGCCGATATTCTTCCAATCTTTTGAGTGACATGCTCAACACGATTAACTGGACAGCCAATGTCGATCTGAACATTCCAAACAATTATAACAAAACGCTTAGAAAAGAGGAACATCAATTTTCTCTCGAACGTTTTTACGGAATGAACAATTTTATCTACTGGGATCTTAAACAGAATGACAGTGAAAATGGAAGGGCGAATTTTACCAGTGTAATGACACCCTTTTACAAAATGGATTGTTTCTCTTGCTATGGTCTCACTACCTTTAACTATGTTTTGTAAGTACATAAATATATATGTGTAATTGTTGTTATATTCCCATTTCACGATGAATTGCATGTCTTCATAGTTATTATATTCGATGACACAAATATAATGAGAATTTGCTATTAAGTATCAAGAAATAGATTATCTTTCATACATGCCATACGAGGTTATCTCTGTCAATCGATATTCAAGGCCTTCGACGATTTTACCATTAATATTCTGTAATATGTAGGAATTTCAAGCCATTTATAAAAATTGAAATGTGGCCATGATATTGTCGGTTGTAAGAAAATAGATATATTTTTATATTTTGAAGAATATTGTATCTGTTAGGAACTATATATGGTTATAACAAAATCAATGTTAAAAATGTGTAAGCATTGAGATAACCTGCTAACACGTTTGAATATATTGTAGTGAACTTGTTATCTACAAAATCAACAATAAGCCAGTGATAAAGAAATACATATCACAGGTAAAGTATATCCCCTTCACAGTGTACAAAGTGTGTCAACAAACAATGGAAGAAGCAAGGTCATAGTTCTAAAACACTAATAACAAAATCAATTTACAATTCAGTATATTCTAAGTATATACATTTATTTGATAATAAACTTATTGTCCGCGTTTTGTCAGTCAATGTAGTTATATTTTCACAATGTATAAATTTAATTCTTTACATTTCACACACTTCAAAATATGAGTAAATTATAAAAGAATATAATAAGGAGAAATAGGATCAAGTACCTTAATTGACTTTAATGTCCCACTGATAAAAACAAGCATTCTGTTTAATTATATGCAGACGTTAGACTTTGAACCAACTGGTGAAACAATAACAAACTTAGTTCGACGAAAACATATAAAGAATATTTATTATATAAATTTTCAATGTACTTATATTAAATGAATACATATATTCAAATATTCCGAAGCGAGGTTCTACTCCATTTGATCTTATATTCATTTTTTACGGGAAAGGCATTGTAAAGCATATTTTTTGTCTTCTATATAATCACTTTTCTTCAAATTCATGTTTCTTGAAGAATTGAATAATATTACAGATTGATGCTGAAACAGAGATTCACAACCATTATACAATGCATTTTCCAAGGGAATCAGCTTTAACGGGAACGAAAGTACTATTTGCACGTCCGGTCACCGAGATGTTCCGAGTGCCACTCGCGGTTGTTCCAAAACTACCACCAGTAGAACTCATTGTAACTACAAACGATTTGGTCTATGCTCAGGTACACGGATATGTCGCTGGAAAAACTAGCATCGACATGAAGTTCAATGCAGCGGGAAAATATTCACTTTGTAAGTTTAAAAAGAAATCAGTTTCATAGGTGAACAAATGAAAGTTTTGTTTGCAATATTCACGTTCTCACATAGCTGATACTTGGTGAAAATGACATGCAAGCTCTGCACCTTAAATAATTTAGTGAATAGTTGATCTAATCGACTTATTGTTAGTGACTACGTTTTATTCTTCTGAAAGTATGATGAATTATATCGTTTTTGCTTACGTATCTGGTTCTTATTTTTTTCTCTCTTGAGTGTGTATTGATGTAATTTATATACCTGTAATCTCAGAAGATCCTCTCTCATACAAAAGGTTTTTTCTACCCTTTAAGATATTACAAGTATGAGTGGTACATAATGTTTTGTTCTGAATTTTTGGCGTAGCTATTGTTCTATCTGTCCTATTTCCTCCTGTTTGTTTTTATGTTACTACTTTGAAATTGACAAATCTGAAAACAAACAAATTGTTTTGTATTACTTTTAATCTTTAGAATAAGCAATGGGTTTTAAAACATTTTGTCCCGTGCGTACTGTGGAAATGTTGATCTATTTTAAACATTTTTATGTACACTGTTGGTTATAAGATTGTTAACATCAAAAGTTGGTTCTAATAGACAGTTAGTCTTCAGATTTGTTATTATAATTAATTCATTAATTTTTTTGTTTTACACATGCCCTGATGTCATCGATAACAAGGTATTGAAAGGTGAATATATTTTGTTTTGTTGAATCTTTTATCATTCTTATTTTCTCAGCACAGAATTTTGCTTCGCAACTTGCGGCGAAAGGAGACGTTTCAGTCCGTGAATGGAATGTTACTGGAAACGTTTTCCATGTTGAATCTCCTTCCAAAATAAACATCACTTCTGCAATAATACAAACCGTAAGTTGACTATGCATTGGTTGTCGGAATTATATTTTAAATATCAATTTTTTTTTATGTTTTTGCGAGATCGTAGACTGCCCTGGTTATAAACGAGTATCTAGGTCTTGTTTATTCTAAATCCATTTTCTCTTAAGTGCCCCTCGATGAAAGATATTTCATACAATGTAGCTAGACATCGAATTTTGAACCAGCACAGCTTAAGATTAGCTGAAAAGCACTAACAACATTATTGATCTTTTTAATTATATATATGTTTATTTTCTTTATTTGTTGTATTTATTTATATATATTTATTTATAAACAGGTACATGTATCATCTTAGTTAACATATCTTGCATGCTTAACATGCTAATAGACGTGTAACTGTCATGATAACTATTTAACATATTATCATTGCTTGTCAGATTGTCCTTAATGCTTCTGTACACTGGTCTGGCAAAGATGTTTCTGCAATCTTATCTCCGCCAGCCATCATGACGTAAGCATACACAGTATTTCCATATTTGTTTTTTCGATAATAAGCAAAACAAGAAGAAATAGGATCTACTTCAGAACAAACATTAGCCACATCAAAATGTTCTCATCAGAACACTTATATGAATATTAAAATTAATGTTTGTTGTCACTTTTCTAAATATACACGGGCAAAGGCAATAACCAGGAGTAAAATAGGGGTGGAGGGGGCATGCTGGAATTAAAGAATTAAACTAAACTAGAAATAATGTCATTTTTTACCAAAAACTATACGGGACATTTTATCCTATACTATAATATCATATTTATTGGAGGTATGTTTTAGATTACATTTTTGTAAATTAAGAATGATCTACGTTTGCTTTATAAAGGAGTTTTGGTGATACCAGAAATGCTTTATCAAAAATATCAATAATATAAGTATGACTGTTCATTTTTGATTGGATTCAAAATAAAACATCATAGTATATTAATATATGTACATGTAATATATAATGTCTTCGATAGTTTACATGTAAAAATCATGTTAGGAAACAATTTGTCATTTGATCAATAACATGCGGGTTTTATTTTGTTTCATAACAACCAAAGTATAAAACCAGAGGTTTCTATCACGTCATCATTGGAAGAGCTATCCAGGTCTTACAGAAGTAATATCAACATAACTGGTGACTTCCAGCTGTCTAAAGCCAGATTTATTGTGGATGCATTTGGCATGCATATTTGGTAACTGCTTTATTTAATGATGTCATTGTCAATACGTAATTCGTAAGCAAATTTTAGATTGTTATTTCCATTCATATTTACATATAGTCCCACCTTTACTTTGCTTCCAGATCAATTACACTGCACGTACATCTTTTTTGTTCTTTAGCTATATTCTGTGGCTCGACTTTCGACGTAGTCCCATACATTTTGCAGGTCACTCTTCACAAATGATTAATTTCCTAACATTAAAGTACTGGATAATCACATAGTATATCTTTGTAAACAAAAAATAACAATTAATGTATAACTAATTAGTGCTTATTGGATGTTTGTGTAATCCAATACCTCTTGAAATATATAACATTTTAGGAACGTGCTATTAGCGAGTGGTTTTCACCATCAATTATCGATATTGTCCACTGAACTTGGTGATGTATTGAAGGTTAATTGTCGTGGAATACACGAAAGGGGACCACCCTACAGCATGGAGGAAGTATGTGGTCCTATGAAAAAAAAACTATCAAGGACGGATGAATCATTTCAAACGTAAGATTTACGTTCAAAAAGTAATTTTATGATTGTTCATAGAAAAATACCATTACGTTTTAGTAAAAGTTATCCTCGAAACAAAAATAAAGAAGCTAAGTGAGACCTTATTAGATGGGCGCTAATTCCCGATTGCCTTTGGTATTTGTTAAGTGTGAAGAATAATTCTGAAGGCTTAATTTTGTTTAAATAAATAATTTTCTATTTTATGACTCATTATAACAGTTGGTGGTATAATTTGGTAAAAATTGGGTACTGCAAGTAACTATTGTCTGGTTCAATGTTTTTCATCATGTACATTTGAAGATAATAGTGAATTATGATAAACCGAATGGGGATGACATTCAGCAAAGCACGACAATGTAGCATTTATTATACTCCTGCCTCAACGAAGTGGATTGTGTATAGTGTTTTCTTTGTCCGTCCGTCCGTGTGACCGAACAGTTTCTGGAGCATGTCTCCCATGCTGTTCCACGTATTATAATGAAACTAAGTATCAAGGTACTTGTGTGAAAAGCGGTGTGCCGAGTACCATAGATAGGTCACTGCGACCTCAATCTTAACGTTTGACCTATATTGTTGAATATCTTCTACACTCTTACAACTACAGGAATGACACTTTGTCATGTTGGTGTTTAAGTTCATTCGTGGAAAGAGGTGTGTTGCTAACCATAAGTAGATCAGTGTGACAAATTCTTTGACCTTTTGACCTTATTGATATTAATTTTGTGTTTCTCTAGTATACTTTTACACATACAATACTGAACTTGCTATATGTACAGGGTAGATGCGATTAATGTGATGTACGTTAAAGCGGGGAAACTACACACACACTTCGAGTTGCCTCTAGTTATTATTCGTTTATTCGTTTTTATCATGTTCACGCATATCTATTGTAGACTTCGCGTCTTAAGTGGAAATAGCTTGGTCTTTTTGGAACAGAACCAAACGTCATGGTGTGGAAATATCAACACATCTTGTGTGCCTTGTACAACTGTCACTCGTGGACCAAGCCATTTATGTAGTACCCGGTATATGACCCCTGAGTTGGCCTACGCTATTGTCAGATTGGAGAAGTTCATACAGGCCGAATTTCCTCAAAGTACATATTTAGCTGATAATGCTTGAATCGACAATGGAAATATATTCACATAATAAATTAAGCTTCATATTGTCTGAAATGCATTCCAAGCTTGATAATAATCAAGTAAAAGAATCATATGAAGAACAATTTGTTAATATTTAAATAGTTTGATTGATTGATTGGAGAGAGAGAGAGAGAGAGAGAGAGAGAGAGAGAGAGATGGGGGAAAGAGAGTTGTTCATCCATTTTATCTTAAACAAAACATGTATATGATATTTATTTGTAGAACTTTTTTATTCTTATCATGACTTACTTTCTTTTAAGGAAAGCTGGTGATCGTGCAAGCTTTTGATGAAGAAACGTTCATAAATCCTAATAGATGTTTTGGTAACGAATCGCTTTTCTACGAAGGCCGTGCTGCAAAAGTATCATTAACTAGAGAAAATAGTACTACTAGGCTTGAAAACTCAGAAACCATTCTCAAGACACTCGGGCAACTAGCTGTATGCTCACTATTTGATTTCGTTAGGTTTAACAAAGACGAACATGTGTTCGAAGTGGCAACAAGATATCGGGATGAGGATACTAGCATTAACTGTACTACGGACCCCGCCGAAGGCAGGTGCATATTTGAAAAGGCTATGCGAATAACTGGTAGGTTTCAAATTAAATTCATATATTCTTCTTATGATTGTGAAAGAACATGTTTTAATATTTCGAACAGGTCAACATTGATAATACTATTATTTTCAACCGAATTGCAATCAGTAAAGATAAGTTTCAAAAGAAACTAATTACATCTAAAATAAATTTCAATAAATGTGTGTTATATACCAGGTATCAATGATATCATATAATCTCGACTGTACATTCTATTTTTTAAAGAGAATATGCAATTTGTTGTATGCGTTTATAAACAATGTCTACGGTATTTTAGGGCAACCCTCGTATATGGTTTCAAGTGCAGTCTGTTTGTTGTAACATATAGTAACTATGTTTACGTTATCACTGCTCTTCATCTTCTATGGTTGGTAACTGTAGTATGTTTTTAACAGGTGATAGAATCAACTATAATTCATCCTCATCTAAACTTCCGAGAACTTTTTCTCTGGGTCAATCATTTCCAGTTGGAAGCACACCAGAAATTGTTTGCGGAGCACAACTATCTAATGTAACACGTTTTTCATTTGGTATAGAAAACAGGTAAGTATGAATGAGAAAAACAGGTATATTCAGATATGTTCATTTTAGCTTAGAATTTGGTCCAAATGTAAAGCTGGTGCGATATTACTTCCATCATTGTGCGTGTTTACCGTGCTACATTTTGTTTTACACTCTAGTATTTATAGACATTGATTGTATATTACAACTCCATTAATAGTAACATGATGAATTAAAAACTTCGTCTCTTTTCTCATGGTCAAACTGTTTCCTTATTATTGATTAAGATAATAGGCCAGTATTACCATTTCTCAATAGAAATTTTGTGGTTTTATTGCTTTAAGATTAAGAAAGTTTTCTGTCACAAACACAAAATAACTATGGGTTGTCAGCATTTTAAGAATTTTAAATGGGATTTTATGTGAAAAATAGTAAATTTTGAAGAAAAACAATTATTTAGGCCACATGTTTTGGCAAACAAAGCAATAAAAGGTAAGCTGACATTGATTAGTATGGAATTAATGTATTTACCATTTATTAATGCTGAAAATGTGTAAAATTAATTTCTTATAAAAAAATTCAAAAATGACATTTCATAATAATAGTATGAATAGGATCAACAGAACGAGAGACATTGACAAACAAACAATATCTGCGTCACATAATGAAGCACCGGAATGTAATTAATTAAATTGACATCACAACAAACATCAAGACTAGTCATCTATTCGGACCGACTTAGGACGGTCACCCAGCACGAAACCAGGTTAATGAGGCCTCAACCTTCCCACTTCTTGCATGAGACTAGAAGTCTTAAATACAAACATACATTTAAAAATTCATAAATTCATAATAAAACCATATACACTGAGTACATGTATGTGATAGTATATTAATGAAATAGGTAGCTGATTTCCTGAATTATTGCAAAAATGAACACATGTGTCTCAATGATAATAAATAAACTGGACGACTGTCTGTATTGCTTTGAAATATTTTTATGTAGAAAGAACGCACTGTTACGTTAACATAATACATACAATAACCATCAGTTAAGATTAATAAATTTACAGAACTATAAACTATGATACTGTCTCCCTGCATTGGTTTTAAAAACTAGTATCTTCTTTCGGTTTAGACACTCAAATTATCTCAAGTTGTATAATCCAACAACAGTTATATAAGCGTTTAACATTTCGCAATTTTTTCACGATTGCTGTTTAATATGTTTAGTAATTTCAATATCCAAATACCGGATTATTAAATTTAAAATAAATGATTGAATTTACATACTATATTTTACGCTTATCAATAAAATAAAATGCTGCCAGGATGTACTACTATAAAGAAAATGACGTTAACTTCGCTGAAGAAGGCAGCTCTGAAAAGTGGTGTGGCCATCCCCTTCGTGCGTGTGTTAAATGTGCAGCAAACCAAACCAAGAAAACATGGGACTGGTGTTCCACAAGAATAATGACTCCCCGATTGGCTTTGCGAATTAAAAGATTAGCAACGATCTTGAAAATTGAGTCGGGTAATAGTAATACTTTATTTTATCAATTTAATACATTGTATATTTATTAATATTTGCAACATAATACATTCGGATAGAACGATTCACAAATTTGCCTAAGGAATAATGATATAAGGATCCTCAAACTACGAACTGTACATTTAATTGTAATCATAAATCTAATAAAACAAGGTACAGTTGCTATCATATATTGAAGATGAATTCCATGTTAGTTTAAGAATGTATTTATTTTTTGTATGGTTTTAGCAACATCGCAGCTGTATGTGATAAAAGCATTCACGGAAGAGACGGAGATTAATCCAGTTCTTCATGTAGACGAAGGATTAAAGTTATACCAAGAGGGCAGGTACTGAGCAGAAACAATTATATTAGAACAAATGTAACTGCTTACAAAATTAAAGGTTGTTATACACAAAACGACACGTACTGAACGAAAAATACAAATAATGCAACCTGAATCATGCCTCCGATAAATGTGATATTTATAAGAGGAAGGAACCAAAACTCTGTGT
>JAUMGZ010162337.1:0-16118 GCA_032359645.1 Pododesmus macrochisma
AAAAATTTAAATTCCAAAAACATGTCAAAATTCATTTTTTTTTTTTTTTTTTTTTTTTTAAATATTTCCAATTTTACTCTGTTAAATTAATCTTATACCCCCAAACTACTCTTATGCCAAATATAAGCATCCTAGTAGACATATGTGATTGTATACTAGTGCATTAAAACACTTGCGGCAACACTTTAACCTGGCAACGCCAACGCCGACGCCGGGGTGATTTCATTAGCGCCTCTTCTTCGGAAGCGAGCTAAATAGTGATGTCAATTGGAAAAATAATTAAATCAAATACCTACCTGTCTTCCCCCTATAGATTGTTCTATGTTGTACTGCTGTCCATATTGCCGGCAATAGGGTGTTTAAGAACTAAAATTGAAATCCTGTATCTATAAGAACTTGTACATTTCAATGTTAACTTGATGTATTTTACCCTGTTATAACTGTGATCGTTAACATTCAAATATATTCTTTTTGGTGAGCTTCCACTTTTGAAAGGCTAGCAATACGTTGTTAACAGCGATATTTGTTAACTCTTAGTTAACACAAATGTATTGTTATCCTGTGTTCCTTTAGTGAAAGTTTCTATGGTGAATATGTTTATTTTTACTATGTAAAGGATGCTGTATACTGAATTGGCATAAAAACATCGAGACGAGTTACACATTTTAATCAAGAAAAGCTTACTCCTTTGCGAACATCGCTTTTTAATAGCATTTCGTGATGTTTCCATTTTTGGTTAATACATGTACTAGTATTCTTGTTCTTTTTTCTGTGTGTGTCGCAAGTTTTCCATATATTAGCCTTTTTCCATGGACTTGAGTCTATTGAATATCGTCTTGGTTTGTTGTAATTACTGCTTTAACAAGACTACATGTATATATTTTTTGATAGTAGGGAATGTTTTAACTAATGCCGTGTTCATGTCAATCTGGTTTTAGCTACTTTTTTCATTGTGAACTAGGATGTACGCCAGAATCTATTGTTAATAGACTAAAAGACCAAACAAGAAAAACCAAGTAACAGGACAGAATAACGCTACACCAAAGAAAACAACGAAGGAGTATGGCAATCACGAGAAGAAAAGGCGTATTTTACCAACTTCTACAGCAGATATGACGTTATAATATTATCCAATATCAGATCAATTTGAATAATCTTTAAAAATGGGCGGGGTAAAATGTTAACATGTATCTATTATGATTGAAAAAGTAAACTAAAAAGGAGCTCAAATTAAATATAATTTTAGAAAGAACAAAATGATTACTTTTCTGTGTGTTGATGAGGATCATGCCCAGCATAGCATCGAAGCAATTACTCGGTCTGGTTAGTCCATTTGGACCGAAGGTCCAAGGTGGACTTTACCCATACAAATCCCGTCCGTCGTCCGTCGTCGTCGTTAACTTTTCACATGTTCGACTTCTCCTAAACCACTGGACCAATTTTATCCAGCATTGGTTGGAAGTAGTTCTAGAGGAAGGGGATTCAGATTTGTTCAAATGAAGTGGCTGGGCCCCCAGGGGCACCACAAGGGGGTCAACAGGGGGGAAATTGACAAAATTTCAAAAATCATCATCTAATAAACTAGAAGGCCTATAGCTTAATGTGATGGTATGTAGTAACTTTAGGGCATAGAGAACCAAGTTTGTTTAAGGCGTGACCATGGGGTCAACAATGGGTTACGCGTTTTTGAATCAAAGTAAAACACTATGGCAATATGTTAACTTTTCACATTTTCGACTTCTAGCCCAAAACTATTGAACCAATTACACCCATACTTGGTTGAAGGGATGCCTAGGGGAAGGGGGTTGAGATTTGTTCAAACGAAGTGCTAAGGCCCCCAAGGGGCGCCTTTTACGGGTTCGAGCCAAAATGGGTGACAATTTGACAACATTTCAAAAACCTTCTTTTAATTTGAAGGCCTAGTGCTTAATGCTTTGTTATGTAATTACTTAAGGGCATGGAGAAGAACCAAGTTTGTTTAAGGCATGACCTTAAATACAAATATTTAGTTTGTGACCTGTTTCAACAAGATGGGCGTTTAGGCCCGATGGGCCTCTTGTTTTACTATAAGAGTAACAAAAACAAATATGCATACAGGTATAAGAAGGGAAAACTGTGAATATTTGACAGAATCTTTACAAACTGACTATAAGTTCTTGATGAGGTTAACACGGTAAATAATGTTCTTGTGCAAGTCACCTACTGATAACTGCTAGTATGTCATTATTGTACGGGTCACCTTCTGATTGCTGCTTGTATGTCATTATTGTGCATGCCAACTTCTGACAACTGCTGGTATGTAATAGCAAACGATCTGTATGGGAGATTATGTCGCATATTGTGCATCAACAACTGTTAACAAAAGATCGCTATAAGATTATTTACATTATGCAGAAACAATATGTTTGCAAAAACACTAAAAGTGCCATATTCACCCTATACTCTCGCATATGTGTGAGTTATGGACCTAAGAGGATACAGTTTCTTAACTACCTGTATTCAAAATTGTTGTTGTTTAGTCAATATCTTGACTCTGTTATTGTCTGCCTGCCTGTTAAAAAGTCATATTGATATGTCGATAATAAATATATAATTTATATATTTCGTATCGCCGTTTCTCTTCCGGTCCTATCTTTTTGGTTTGCCTCCTTCCTTAGATCTTTTGCCTCGATATCGGTGAAATGCTCTGAAAGTGGCGTTAAGCACTGATTCAACAAACAAACATTAAATTAAAATTTTAAATGTATTTGATTATGATATTTGAAATTAACCAATCGGATTTCACAACACTCAATATGGGATAACAATTACAGCATTGTATTATTAAGGCTATGTTCTTCTATTTATCAAATGTCTCAGATATTTAACATAGTCGACGGAATATAAGGAACTTTTACGTTTTAATGGTACATATTATGTGTTCTTGTTTTGTATAGTTTTTGCAAGAGCCATCATAACTTAAAGATAATAAAACATGAGTAAATGTCTTCAAAAAAGTCTTTCCTATACCTGTTTCATACTTCCGTCTTCTCTCTTCAACACAATAAAATTAGAAAGTCAAGTACACGACGACAAAAATAATTCCGGAATCTAAACTCTAAAACCTACATTTATAGATAAACATTTAATAGATAAGGATTATAATTACATGGAGTAATGGTGTTACGATAAATTCACAGTATGAAAGTTAACTGAAAGAACGTATTTACGGAGAATGATAGAAATTCATTTAGGAATTGTCAATATATATTATGCTATTGTGTAAAGGGGTAAACCGGCGGCTCCTCATCCCCGGTACCCCTCATATTGCCTGAAAACAATAAGATATTGAGAAAAAAAGTTTTTGCAAGCATTTCAGCACTTTCTGAGGCACATACACATTTGTAGTAGAATGAAGGTGACAGTCTTACTGTACACTGCAAAAATCACTTATTTGCTGTTTACATATCGCCAAAACACTTTCTTCTGCTGTCACCCGAGTCGAAACTATTGTAATTGTTTGTCTAATATATAATTGAACTACAAAATGGAAGTTAACTTTCATTGAAAAATAAAAGATGACAACCAACTGAATATAGGGAATTGTTGCCTTGCATTTGGTACATTTTATTTGTTCTTTTCTTGTAAATTGTTTCCTACAATACAATAATATTTTAAAACGTATACGTAGGATATACGTTGCACAAGATATTGCTGTAGTGTGAATATATACCAGAAAAGATAAATTATTTGTACCAAATGCAAGGTGACAATTCCTTACATTTGTAGCAAAGCTTGTCAAGGCGTGTGGGATATTTCCACTAATGACATTTAGATTGTGTTTATTAACTATTTGGTTACACATCTAGGAAAGTCGCTTATAAATATTATATTAACCTTTTAAAAAGGTGTGTATATTCGTATTAGTTAACATGTGGTTTATGTAATAGGATCATGTAATAGCCTACATCATATCGAGCATATGAATTAGAACGGTTTTAACCTCTGGAGAAGGAAATACCTCAGTTATCTTGAATTCAAGATAGACTACGCTATATTCGATACTTTATGTGTATTTATATTTTGAACACTATAATAAAATTATATAAGTTATATACAAGTCTTACTGTGTTTTATACCACGAAGACGTATAACTGTTTACTGGTGCACATGACCTCAATAACGAATCCTGGATTTTTCACGACCTAAAGTACTACAAAAAAAAAAAAAAAAAAAAAATACGGAACTCTTTACCACTGTACGATCTTTAGAAAATTAACAATGGATTTCTTCAGAAAGTGCTACAATTGTGGAAACATCAACCATGTTGTAAAGTACTGTAATCAGCCAAAATGAAAATCAGCTCACCAGAAACTTCGGGATTCTAGAAGACATTCAACATTTGTAATGAAGAAAACGTCGCTTGCACAAGGTAAGTTGAAAAGTGCTTTCGTAGAAATTCAAAAGGAAGTGAAAGCATTGCAAAAAGAAGTAGAGTTGTTATAACTTTCTAAATCAGATCCATGTGCTACAGAAATTTGTACCACGAAAACCGTTACATTACATGATTTAGATAATGAAACATCGAAAACCATCACAGCACACGAACTGGATTACATAGAAACTTCTTCGGAAGCAATCACTTTAAATGATTTGGACAACAGCTGTAATACGACAACAGACGATCAAACCAGCAACTAATATATAACAGGAACAATTGATTTCCCCTCTTATTGCCAAGTTAACTGAACTCTGCAGAATCTAAAGTGATAAAAAAGACGTGTATTGAGACTATGACAAATGGACTGCCGGAAATAATAGACAATGTTATATTGGATTCTAATAATAAATTATGTTAATTAAGAAAGAATCGTCTGCAACTCCATTAGAAATATTGTTAAGGTAATATGATTATAGTATAAATCAGAGTGTTTAGATCTTCGTAGTAATTATTATTTTTCCAGTTCAAAACAATTTCAGGTTCTATTATCATTATTTATTAAGTTTGAATTTTTTTTTTTTATAAATTATCATTGTTTGCTTCGCTTTGGCATTATTTTCGTGTCTTGTCTGAATTCATCATTTATTATATATCATTTTCAAATATATCAAATTCTAATTTTGCCATGTTGTTTTAATAGTAAAGCATTTGGGATATATATTTTCATTAACTTTTATAGACGTATATTATAGGTTTAGTATATTTATATGGAATGATTTTGTAAACTGTTATTTATCTAAATCTTAAATTATCATAATTTCATATTTAAAAGAACATAGATGCGAGTGTAGCAAAGCTTGTCAAGGCGTGTGGGATATTTCCACTAATGACATTTAGATTGTGTTTATTTACTATTTAGTTATCTAGGAAAGTCGCTTATAAATATTAAATTAACCTTTTAGAAAGGTGTATACATTCGTATTAGTTAACATGTGGTTTATGTAATAGGAACATGTAAAAGACTACAGCTGTACTTACGGAACGACACTCTAGATCTGTACGCAATTGGATGGATTAAGCTTATCTTGATATGTCCATGTCCATATAGCCTACAGCTGTCCTTATGCAAGTCGGACAATGTATAAAGACTCGCATATCAAGCATATCAATTGGGACGGTTTTAACCTCTAGAAAAGGAAGTACCTCAGTTATTTTGAATTTAAGATAGTCTACGCTATATTCAGTACTTTATGTGTATTTACATTTTGGACACTATAATAAAATTCTATTAGTTATATTCAAGTCTTTCTGTGTTTTATTACATGAAAGCGTATAACTATTTACTGGAGCCGTGACCTCAGTGACGAATCCTGGATTGTTCACAACGTGAAGTACTTCAAAAAAAATAAGGAAATCTTTAACACTATACGGTCTTCGGAAAATGTACAATGGATTTCTTCAGAAAGTGCTACAATTATGGAGACATCAACCATGTTGTTAAGTACTGTAATCAGCCAAAAAGAAAATCAGCTAACCAGAAACTTCGGGATTCTAGAAGACTTTCAACATTTGAAATAAAGAAAATGTCGCTTGCACACGATAAGTTGAAAAGTGCTTTGAATTCGCAGAAATTCAAAAGGAAGTGAAAGCATTGCAAAAAGAAGTAGAGTTGTTAAAACTTTCTTAATTAGACCCATGTGCTACAGAAAATTGTACCACGAAAACCGTTACACCACGTGGTTCAGATAATGAAACATCGAAAACCATCACGGCAACTGATTTGGATTACATAGAAACTTCGGAAGCAATCACTTCAAATGATTTGGACAACAGCTGTAATGCAACAACAGAAGATCAAACCAGCAACTAATATGTAACAGGAACAATTGATTTCACATCTTATTGCCAAGAGATTTGGAGCATTATGGATGTGATAAACGGAGAACATTTGAAGATCAACTCCCATTCCAGAAATCACGCTCAGAGAATGGGTTTACAGAATAGCACATTTTTCAACGGCAGATACATTACTGTGGAGGGAAGTACGCGAAAAGGTGAAACAGAAATTTTGGCGAGATTAACTGAACTCTGCAGAATCAAAAGTGATAAAAAAAGACGTGTATTGAGATTATGACAAATGGACTGCCGGAAACAATAGACAAAGTTATATTGGAATCTAATAATAAATTATGTTAATTAAGAAAGAATCATCTGGAAATCCATTAGAAATATTTTTAAGGTAATATGTTGTAGTTATCAACGCTTTTAAATCTTCATACTATTATATTCCGAGTAACAACAACAACAATAAAAATTTCAGGTTTCAAGATTATTTTTTATTCTAAAAATATCATTTAAAAAAAAAATATATCATTGTTTGCTTCGCTTTCCGTATCTAGATTGAATTCATCATTTGTTATATATCATTTTCCAATATATTAAAATCTACTTTTGCCAACTTGTTTTAATAGTAAAGCATATCGGATATATATTTTCATAAAATGTTATAGTCGTATATTATAGGTTTAGTATATTTATATGGAATACTTTTGTAAACTGTTATTTAGCTTAATCTAAAATTATCCCAATTTCATATTTAAAAGAACATAGATGCGAGTGTAGCAAAGCTTGTCAAGGCCTGTGGGATATTTACACTAATGATATTTAGATTATATTTATTTACAATTTAGTTATTTAGGAAAACATGGATCTATTAATCTTATCTTTATATGTCCACGTCGTTGTACTTATGTAACGACACTTTAGAACTGTACGTACAGGGATTAATCTTATATTGATGTGTGTCCACGTGTATGTGCGTATAGCCTACAACTGTCCTTATGTAAGTGGGATTGTATAAATACTCGCAGATCGAGCATATGAATTAGACTGGTTTTAACCTCTGGAGAAGGAAGCGCCTTAGTTATCTTGATTTCAAGATAGTCTACGTTATATTGGTTACTATATTTGTATTTATATTTTGGATATTATAATATAATTCTATTAGTTATATTCAAGTCTTTCTGTGTTTTGCTTCACTACAGTATCAACTTACAAAACTGAATACAAAATGGAGAGATTACGGAAGAAACTACGAGGAAAAAACTAGAGAAACTGAAAACCGACAAGTCGCTGGGAATAGACGAAATGCACCCATGACTCTTGAAGGAGTCAGTAGATTAACTAAGTTTACCACTGACTAAATTTTGAACACGTTACTATGTATGGAGAAAGTCCCAGATTGGAAACTTGCAAAAATCAGTGTGATTTTCAAGAAAGGAGACAGGAGCAAAGCTGGAAATTATAGACCAGTGAGTTAACCTCTTAAGTGTGTAAAATAATGGAATCCATAGTGAGAGACAATATCATCGACTTCATGTCCAAAAATTAATTCTTCACTGATAAGCAATACGGTTTCATATCGGGCAATTCGACAACACTTGATTTGACAAATAGATAAAGGCAATTGAATCCGGAAACCCGATTGATTGTATATACATGGACTACCAAACAGCTTTTGACACCATTCCACACAGGAAGCTGATAAGCAAACTGAAAACGTACGTAATGTCCACCGTAATGATTACACGGATCGAGAGCTTTCTTTCAAACAGAAAACAAATAGTGTCAGTAAACTGAGGACCACAAGGACCTGACCCAGAAATTAACGCTAAATAACGCTAAATATTGAAGCACACAGATGCCGTATCAATATTTTTCTAGTTCTGCATATATCACCATTTTAAAAGAATACTTGTGTATCATAGACGGACGCTCAATCTGACAATCTGACAAAAACCCTCAAGAAACCTAAACAAAGTATATTTCCTATGACTAATGCGTTATATTAACAGTACATGGCTTAACCGCAATATATCACCAGGTGAACCCTTATTCTATTTGTTACCAAATATGTTTAATTAGCTCCATCAATGGTAGGTGCCCGGCCCACACAATCAGACACTTTCGTTCATGTTTACTCTTAACCAGAGTTCAATGTATATCAGTTGATGGATGATTATGAAATAATCGAGACGTACACAATGAAAAATGTTTCGACATTTTATGGAAATATGGAAATATGACGTCAACAGACAAGAAAGGAAGGAAGAAACAAGTGGATTGTTTATGATTATACGCTTACCTTTCCTGCGTGATATTGGTTATCCTTTCCTGCGTGATATTGGTTATCCTTTTCTGCGTGATATTGGTTATCCTTTTTGTAATACTAATTCTCATTATAGCTTGAGGATACAATGAATTCTTAATATTCCTCAGAGTAAACTATAATTAGAAAAATAGACTTTCCCTTAATCTATGTCTCTCTGGGGGTATCTTAATACTGATATAGTTAATCCCCATCTTTATCATGTTTCAAGCCCGTATTGCTGACCGCCCAAATCGATTATATTAACATTGATACAGATACTTTTAATTATTGTAATCATGGCAGGTTTAATATTGGTCTTTGTTAGTTACGTAATAATGACCTGAATCAAGGTAACATAAGAGACCAATTAGTAGACGATGTGTGTTTTTCCTGTTGATACTCAGTAGAAGACGTTGAGCATCTATTTTTACAATGTCCTTTGTACATTAATATAATTCATCATATTGACTATATAATTAACATATTAAATATTACATTCGTAGTTTTAAAGAAGTAAATTCGAAACACCAAGACGATATTCTAAAGCCGTAAGTCCATGAACATTGGCAAACATAAGGAAAACGTTGGACGCACACAAATAAATGAACCAAATATACATTTATTAACTAAAAATGAAACCATCTCGAATTCGAAGCGAAACCAGGATAATCGTAATCTGTGTTACGTTTAGGTTATATGTGCTAGTTTGGAGGTATTGATTAGACCCAAGAGCTTGCGAAAGACAAAGATTGTTTAGCTTATAATGCATATTCATGAGTTGTGCGCAATAACTATGCGCAAAAATCTCGCTGTGCATTTGTCTAAACGCTGTGTACTTTTTAATTTCGCTTTGTATTTTTTAAATATCGCTCATGTATTTTAACAATATTTGTAATCCCAATAGTTTTGACGAGATTGGCGTTCCATAGAAAGTGTTTATTTGCAAATAACGAAATGAACACGCACGAACACACACACTCACACACACTAACATAATTCCTGTCCCGATTGCGACTCGATCCCCCGACCGTTACTTCGGCAAATAAATCACAGCGACGCGACCTAACCGACTAAGCCACTGAACGCCCCAAAATGGTGCTTATTATATATAATAAGTAACTCAGAGTCAAAACAACTGGTTAACCACGATACGTCATTACTCAGAATAAGATAAATATTTGCATGCAATTTATATAGGCAGTTTGCACAACTAACATTGACAATACTTGATAGAATGTCGGATCCAAAGGTACAGATAAATAAGATTAATATCAAATGGTAGAGATAATAAACTACATAACGACTCATGCATCTTCCTTAAGCTTGATATCCCCAAGATACAATTTTCTAGAAGTATCATAAAGATGAAGAGAAATAGAAATAACCCAGATGAAACCCCAAAATGTATAATTCACGCCTTCGAGTTGTAGACGGTGTTGCCGAAGTCATGGACGGTGGGTCGAATTCATATGGAAACAAGCGTACACTACAGGAGCAGCCATATACATATGTATGGTAAGTATGTGTGAACAACATCAATGACAAATAGGACCAGATGGATGGTGATATTAACGTCGAGTCCAAGCAAACGCTGTAATGTAGTACATAAAACAACCATTACGCCCAGTATAATGAATCAACTACAGTACTGTAAGAGCCGAGTGGCAGAATGAAACAATTATCAAGAACCGAATGGCTATATTTAACACTTTGCATGGCATCACTGAAAATGCACTGTGCACAGTTAGCAAAGATTTTAAAGAGATGCGACAACCAATCAGAGGGGACAGAGCATGCATCAGAATTCAATCTTTTTTTAAGAGATTTGTCAGGGCTCTTCAATGAGTCCCCTCAGCGTTCCCAATCAGCATGCAGTTCAAAAGGTTATGCAGATAAGAGGCTGAAATGGGGGCCAAGTCTTAAGAATAAAAGTAAAAAATGTCCGAACATACTAAAATAAACCCAGAACTAACACAAATGTGCAAACCGAAACAAGCCACCAATAAATATAATATATATAGGAGGAAGAACCTGTACTCTATGTTATATACCACCAATAAATATAATATATACAGGAGGAAGAACCAGTACTCTATGTAAGATACTACCAATAAATATAATATATATAGGAGGAAGAACCAGTACTTTATGTAAGATACCACTAATAAATATAATATATATAGGAGGAAGAATCAGTACTTTATGTAAGATACCACCAATAAATATAATATATATAGGAGGAGGAACCAGTACTCTATGTAAGATACTACCAATAAATATAATATATATAGGAGGAGGAACCACAACTCTTTATAAGATACCACCAATAAATATAAGATATATAAGAACCAACACTCTATATAAGATACCACCAATAAATATAATATACATAAGAACCAGTACGCTATGTAAGCTACCACTTATAAATATAATATATATAGGAGGAAGAATCAGTCCTCTATGTAAGCTACCGCCAATAAGTATAATATATATTAGAACCAGTACTCTGTGTTAGATACCCTTGATACAAATAATGCTCAAGAAGGAAACAATTGTGAATTGTGAATAGATAAGCTCTGTATAAAGCAAGCTATAAAGTCGAAAGGGTGGTGGTGAAATTTACTGAGAAATGTAACTACCATAAACAGGTGATCTAGGAACATCACCGTCAAACCATGGATACTTGTCTGTTTCAAAGACTTATCCTCGCGTTTGCTGAAAGTATTAGTATCTACGATACCATAATTAATATTAACATTCAGATCCAAAAATTGAGCTCAGTTTTTAAGAGTTAATAGCTTTTGTCAATTAAAAATCCTATATCTATATTTACATGTATAGTAAGTACCCTGGATCTCTGATGCCAACATCATGAGGATTCTTTCGACAAGGGACCAATAGACCAAATTTTGATCAATTCAAATCAATGAAGATATGTTTAGGAAACAAAATCGTTTATAGCTGTAGCTGAAGCTCTGTAGCTTTGATTTACCGTAGTTTTGTCTATTCAAAATTTATTTTCTCTATAGCGTCCATTAATGACTGCTGCTTCGAAACAAGATATGGGGTTTGGGACGGGGGTGTCTCACACAGCGTATTGACTCTTTCCTCTTATAAATATCATATTTATTGGAGGCAGGTTTCAGATTGCTATTATGTATTATAGAAAGACGGACACTGTAAACTCTATAAAACCCATCCATTCATTTAATCTAAAATCGGGATTATAAAATAACATGAAATTACCTGTGCGGGGTTAGACAAATGTATACTTCCATATACCTACCGTCCGATTTAGATGACAGTCTTACTAAATATATCGGTTATCTAAAATAAAATAACAGCAGGGAACCATTGGTATTAAAGTTATATTTTGACCTATGTAATAACTGCTAGTATTGTCTGATAACTTGAGCTAGGTCCTTCGATACTGTAGAAATTAAGAAAATACGAAAATCAAGAAGCTATCGAACAGAATTCCATAAACACAGACAAACAAATGGAACACAAACACAGAACCTCTATCAAAACACAAGTATTGAAGCCATATGTACTCCCTTGAAGAATGATTGT
Organism: Pododesmus macrochisma; assembly: GCA_032359645.1. Taxonomy (NCBI): domain Eukaryota; kingdom Metazoa; phylum Mollusca; class Bivalvia; order Pectinida; family Anomiidae; genus Pododesmus; species Pododesmus macrochisma. Next base: position 12,144 of record JAUMGZ010162337.1, read on the forward strand.
TTCCTTGTCAAATGTCATGATGTTTTCTTGTCAATCGGTATCTAATAGCAAATTTGGAACCATATATGCATATGCCATCGCTGTCTTCCCTTTGCCATACACACTTTACACATGTGATTCATGTTGTCTTTGATAAACAAGCTTACTGCTCTCATAATTAACACTTGTGTACATACGTCTGTATTTGTACCTTCTTATCCTTCTTTGGTTATGCCCCATGTTTCTTAAACTACATGTACAGCATTGATCTTATATTTGAACAGTTCGCGGAAGGCTTTACGAACTACAGGTATTTTGTAAGCATATACTATAGGATTCACCAGGCTGTAGATGAACACAGAGCCAGAAAAATACAACAGCAGTGTTCCTTTTTGTCCATCATCAATAGCGTCGAGCACGCCAAGTGTCACACACGGAATATATACACCTGAAGATAGAATATTATCATTCTCAGTTAACCTTAATAATTGCAAAAATAGTTCTAAGATGTCTCAAGAAAAAAATTAGCAGCAGATGATATTAAGTGTTGAATTAAGCACTAATTCAACGCCTTTTTTAAAAAAAAAAAAAAAGAAAAAAAAATTAATCTTACAAGTAACAATTTCAAGACTTTACGAGGAATCAATATAAGATAGTGTAAATTATCTGATTTCTTTTAAATAAAAGAAATAAAGATATATTTTGCGTTGAGACTTTTACAAAGTAGTCGCCATTGGGCCCCTTTCAATTCCTTAAAACGTGCCCAATATTTAAACATAAACTACACGGAGAGTAAATGAGCAGTGTAATCTAATGATGTAGATTTACCGTTCCGGCGAATGTTTCAAGAGAAACAAAAGTAGCACGACACAACAAGGGGAAACGGTGTTTCGTAGCTTACATTACAAACGCTATGCAATTAATGCGTTTGTTAATACGTAGTAAAAACTTTAAGTTTAACTTTGCTAGGTGGTACAGGTAACTGGGAATAAATAAATATATATCTTAACTTAGAATTTACATCCTCTATCAAAACCCCTACATAACCCGTTAACTTAGAATTTACATCCTCTATCAAAACCCCTATACACCCGTTAATTTTGATATTTTCTTAGTGTTGCATGCAAACACACAATCAGCAAAACAATCAACAACAACAACACCTCAAAAGATAATTTCAAAAGTATATAAATACGTACCTACGGGAGCGATGCACAATGTATTCAGCGCTATGATCAATAAGATCACTTTGGTTGGCTTCCACCAGAGGGACGTTGCTACTTGGCGCATTGTTATGTCATTACGGCTCATGGGGCATGAGCAATTTTCGTTACTCCTAAGTGGCATGAAAGTGACTTGTTTGGACAACGCTATAAGAAGTATACGTACATACATGAAGAAGACCACAGCAAAAACTACCACCACTACAGAAATAAACACGAGTAAATAAGTTTCACTAAAAATTCCAAAATATCCACAGTAAGGATCGGTATTGTATTTGTTCCAGCCGAACAGTGGCAACAGTCCAAACAACACTGAAACAATCCACGCCAAGATCGTGAAGTACTTGGCCCACTCCTCTTTGAATATTGTCCAATACATAAAAGGAAAAGAAATTTTTACATATCTATCAAACGTTAAGGCAAAGAGATTAATTGAGGAATTCATGAGTATACTATGGAGAGTTCCAAATCTGAAGAGACACTCGTAGAATAGTTTATAATGTATCAAATTGTAAGTGACATTGTACAGTAATAAAAGTCCACACATAGCGTCAGATATAGCCAAATTAGCGATGAAAATATACGTTGCGTCCAAATTATGGCGCTGTCTTGTCATGACGTATGCTACAAAGGAATTCAATACAAATATCGCTATGCCTACCACAGTCAAAAGAATATTAAATAACAAATACTGTGGTGTTATCCCAAAGCCGCTGACAGCAAAATACAGTACATCCCTTGTCGTTGACAATGAATAGTTACCCATATTCTTCGTAAAGTGCTAGGTGGACGGATAGCTTTCAGGTAAAGAACAACAAAACGGTCATATCGGTGGCTCTATATATTGTCTGCTGTGATCCACAGAAGGTCTTGAGCAATATCAATTTGTCGTGTTTTACTAGATCGATCATATGGGCAGCAACATATTAATTATTCGTTCTAGCTTCTGATTAGATCTTAAACAAGATATAAACAACAATTATTTTAGTGCATCAATTTGCAATATTGTCAATATATAGTTCAATTCCGTTGAACATTTTTTATTTCTGCATCATTGTTTTTATTATATTGAGAAGTCATCTGGACAAAACGCGCAGAAATAATTCGAAACCTTTATCAAAGTATTCAAAGGATTTATTTAAACATAATAAAGAGGGCTTGATGAGGACCCTGTCCTAACCCTGGTGAAATCATTTGTTTTTTTTGCTACAAGTTAGGGCTTTCGTTATAGCCACTCGGCGCTTGACATTGTTTCATTCGGTCACTCGTCTCTTCTGATGTAATAACTAGGTAAATAGATCACAAAAATACCTTCCATATAAATAGTCAGAAATATGATGTTCCTACGTCGAACTGGCTCCAAATTTTCAACAACAAAAATCCTAATAAATCCCGTATATTTTGCAAACAGTAGTAGCTGTTACCACTACGGATATTACCAAACACCTCACTATTGTACTAAGAACTATAAAGGGTCATGCATTGTATTTCTGCGTGTGGGTTTTTTGTGTGTTTTTCTTTTCTTTTCTTTTTGGTAATAGTTGAGTCAAATCAAACATTCCAGCGCTGTACTTGACAAACTTAAATTTTGTAACTACAACGTCAGGGAAATAAGCACGTGCGACGTTAGTTGGCCAATGGTCTCATCGATGACAATATATAAGCATTTCGCATTTGACATATGAGGAAAGGCAAATTTAGCTACCAATACTGGTAAAAATTCGGAGAAACTCTATTACAGGTGTGAGGAATTTATAAATATGCATATATATATATATATATATGTAAATATATGATGAGATACTGGAGTTCGGGACGGGGTAACTCACACAGAGGTTTGACTTCTTCCTCTTATAAATATCATATTTATCGGAGGCATGATTTAGATTGCATTTTTGTATACAGTATTACGTTAGTTGTTTAACCCCAATCGTTTTAATTTATAGAATGTATATGTCCAAGTCTTACTAATGCTAACAATTTTTTTTTTTAACAAAAGAGATAATTTTGGATTTCAAATGGTAATATACCCATAGCTAAATGTTGGTTATGTCCGAGCGTGTTACCGGCAAGTTATTGTATAGAGTTTTCGATGTCATAATAAAACTAAACTTTGTGAAACATTTGGCAAGTTTTATAGACGATATCTGAAGATTCTTTTGAAATATGATCAACTCAAAGTTTCCCAGTATGTAACTAGAGGCATTCCAGAATCCTCATTTTATGAAGATGTCGTTTACAAACTCAGGAGAATAAAAAACAACCAAGAAATATATTTTTACAGTTAGACGCACTACATGCCTAGTATTGCGTCCATTTAACACCTCTTACCAACATAGAATTTGTCCTAGCACCCCTTCTAACAATTAGTCTAGGATTCAATGAAGGACTCCAGTTGAAAGCTGAAAGACTGAGTTCTGATATCCGTCCTTCTGGTTGTTAGAGTAGACTTCGCATTGATTGTGTTTCACCCTTGCAGTTTAAGTTGGTCTTTTGTTGCTGCAGTACTTTTGCGAGCACACTGATTGTTCTTCAATGTCACTATTCATATACTTAACTAGATGTGGAATCTATGAGTTTACCATTTACCAGGCACTGTTTTCGGCTTGATGCTACTTCTTTTTTTTTCGTTTTTTTTTTTTTAAATTTTTATTGTCCCAGATACACAAAAACGGTTAGTGTCAGAGTTGGGGCTTTGAATTCACTACCTCACAAACATTATTTAATCATTAAGGTGTCTTTCATCACATTCATACAACATTCATGAGAGCTA
>JAUMGZ010162348.1:0-16117 GCA_032359645.1 Pododesmus macrochisma
CTTTGGTTTGCAGTAACTTTAGGGCATGGAGATCCAACTTTGTTCAAGGAATAACCCTAGGATCAAAATTATTCAAATGCCAATCCAGATGGACGTTAAGGCCCCATGGGCCTCTTGTTATAACAACAAGTGTGTTCTGACTGTTGTAAGAAGACTACCAGTGAATCAAAAGTTGGGGTTTAATAATCTCTGTTTGGTAGACTTGTACTCAACAAATTCGGGATAAGATAAAAGTGATAATATGCCATCGATAAACAATTTTATTGATGTAATAAAAATAATTCCTTTGAAGCATGTTTATAAACAACAAATGGAGTCAACCAAGAAAATGATTGAGAATAGGCCATAAATGAAAACATTATTTTGTTGTATTTATGATCATAAGTTATCCTCTGTATAGTAAGTTTATAACCTGTACTGTGTTTTTGTCTTCAGCAAGATCAAACAGTGGGTTATCTTATTTAATCAACAAATAGACTCCACTTCTCTGTTTGACAGTTGAAACTTTTATTAAAGGACTCCACAGGTCGGTGGTTCATATATTTCTCACTTGTGTATATAAGACTGGAATGAACTATGAGCACTATATTATGGTGTGATGACATTATCATTTAAGATCGACCCCCTCATAGGGTTTTATTCATAACTAATAATAATAAATTCATATGTAGGCGTGTAAAAAATATAAAGAGCTGGTTATGGTCTGAATTTGTGTCGTTGTGTTGTAACATTAACAACATGATCAAAAATTCTAATAATAGTAATATGCATGCAAGCAGGCATGGCTGATTGGTATATTACCATTGTAAGCTGTTTTTGATCAGATTGGTGAAGGGTGGGGCTATTTTATTTGAATCAAATACTATATTGTATGTATTGAATTGAAACTCTAGAACTTAATTGACAATACATTAATAGTAAAGGCTTTACAGATTATGGGTAGAACTTTATACGTTAAATGGAAAATGATTTATATGCATAGAGAAAATAACTGCTGCTGGTATTTACCAGTATTGCTGCTTAAGTATGATTTGCATATTCGATATCTGAAGTGTACAGTTCACTCAATTTGAAAGTTTATTATGATTTTCATTTAGTCAGAAAAAATAAAAATTTGTGGTTTATTTTACTATATAAACCCCTTGCTACTGTGGTATGTAGCCGTCTAACAGTCCAAGTCAGAATTAAGCCAAGTGTTACATAAGATGATTGCTATCTCTAAATTATTAATCAGTTTCCAACCAAAGAACAAAAGAATGTTTCCATGCATAGTCCCTGCTGATTCACCATGATGTTTCAATCAATGCAGTTTCAAGCTTGATGTTTACATACTTGCAGAATGAGACCTGACTTATTGGTACCGGGTATATATATATTAACGACTTCTACTGATTAATGATCCAGACATAATTGTGATCTCATTGACTCTGCAGAAGCAAATTAATTCATATAATGTAAATATTGAAACATGTTCGTCAATTCTGTCAAACACTTATCTACAGTACCAGCTCATACATTGTAGCTTGATTAAGATTAAATGTGTGAGTAGTAATTAAGCCGTGAGGGCTGCACTGTCCATATATGATCTATTGCCAGTGGTCAGTAATGTCCATCCATATTGTGGTCAGAAATGATAAGAGAATGGTCATATGGAATCTTCATAGAATGACTGCGTGTGTGTGTGTGTGTGTGTGTGTGTGTGTGTGTGTGCTTGCACATGCCCATGTCTTTGTGTGCTCGCTTGCATGCATGTGTGCGTGTGTGTGTGTGTGTGTGTGTGCTTGCACACGCCCATGCCTTTGTGTGTGTGCCATGTGTTTGTGTGCTCGCTTGCATGCATGTGTGTGCTGTGTGTGGGTGTCCATGTGTGTGATACCAACCCTACAAAGTAATGATGTCGCTGAAATTTTAGAAAACATGAAAAGGGCCATTGTGGCGGCCATCTTGAAAATCTTGTTCATAAATATTAAGCTATTAGATTCTAAATCTGTTATGTAAGTGAAACAAATGTATCTGAAAGCATTTTTGTAACTTCTTAATGATCGATATAAAGTTGGGCATGTACATATGATATAACTGTAGTTGGTAATTATAAATCTTGGGTAGAACAATCATGAAGTTTCCTGCATTAAATGGTAAATCAATACATAGCACTAAACACATATTATCTTAAGAAATTTTTACATTGAAATATAACCAATGTCATTTGTGGAACAGTATTGTACAATGTACAATGTAGGAAGATTATTCTCTATTGACTAAATTGTCTATATATAAGAGTTGTATAACCAGTGTACACACATTCATGACATCACAAGCTGTCAATAAAACAAACATTGGCATGAGATCTACCTGACACTTGATCTTAAATTATAGCTGTTCTAAATCTAGCACATAATTAAGTTTCCTGTCAAAGAAAGAGAATTTACAATATGTTGAGACTTTTTGTGAATTTTGTCCCCAATTGTTAACTTTTTCAAGGCCCAATATGATTGTCTTTACGTATTCAGTAAAGTTTTTTTTTAAAATCTAATTAAAAACTATGTCTTGAATTGCTGCCGTTTTCTTATTTGTCGCACTTAAAAGATTGAATATTTGAATAAAGACTGCTAATACTATACAATGTACAATGGAAATTATTCATGCATATAGTCAAACAGACACTATATTTATATATATATTTAATTGCTAAAAGCCTTTGGAGGTTAAAAAAAACTGATTGCAGTTGGCAGTAGGGCTCTTAAGTAGAATATAATGTAAATCTGTATTGTATAAAAAGTGGTCTATAGAATGTATATAAAACTTTGTGCATGTCATCATTGTTTGTTTACTATAGTTATCATAACAGCCACATAATGTTAGTTATATTGATGTTTAAAACATGAATTATTAAGCATATTTTATGCAAGTAAAATCTAAACAGGCTCTGTGTATAATTGAACTGAAATTCTAGATTTTTATACTTGATTATTTTGTATTATGTGATATTGATATAATCTGCCAGACCCTGAAATAAAGCATGCCACAGACTCAGATTAATTAATCAGTAGTTTTTTACCCCTACAGTACATTGTCAGAATCTAGGGGTTATTCCTGCGAAGATAGCTATTGATTTGAAAAAGTACCATTGGTTTTAAATTTTGCATCTACAATTTGTATGTTATCCATGATTTAGCAAAGATTCCTGGTTGATTCATTGACTAATCAAAGGCAATAGGCAGTGTTGTGAAAGAGAATTTTTGTTCCAAATGAATAACTTTTGTTTTTAAATATATACATCTAGATACCCATTGCTTTAATGACTTGCATTTGTTAATGTTTGAATACTTTATACTTAAATCTCTAATCTCGCATTTAACTTAATCTGAATCAACCAGACATTTTGCAAATATATTCTGATGATTAAAAAGATGACTTGTAATATTGGACTCTGATCACATGTTAACCCATTGACCCCTATAAAGTCACAATTAACCTCTCCCAAAACAATGATTTGCGCTAATGACACTCAGTCTATGGTAACAATGTAGGGGTGAATGAGCTATGATTATAAGTATTAGCCAGATTTTTGTATATCCCTCTCAGGAAGCATTGAGTCTATACTTTTAGAAAGGCTAACTATATATCATGGTAGTAAATTAGGTGATTTAAATTCAGGAACTACTTCATTCTCAAATATTTGTTTATCCCTGGTAACTGTGTAAGATTTTAAGTTTTCAATTTGAAGTTAAGCCAGTCATTACCATAATTCCACATTGAGATGATCAAACAGATATGCTGCGACTGATATGGTCATGTATCCATGGTCAACTCATCCGTCCAGTTATAAACTTGTTTACCTATCAGACTGGATTGATCCTATAAACAATACACAGCACTATAAACCCGACGGAAATCAATTAAAGGTATGATAGTCTTGACACGAATACTTCCCCCAGGATTATGCCGTAAACCGGCCTAATACATCGGCTTTATGAAAACCAATTTATTTCCTCACACAAGTAAACATGATGCTTGTGTGTATTGAATATAAATAGTCATTGCTTCATTGTAAAGACAACATATTATTTAATGAGTTACTCAATAGTTTATGTGACGGATGTATTAACTGGAATGATGTTACTATCCATCCTCTGTTTGTATATGCAATTTTGTCTGAACTGCTGCTCCTAAAATAATAATTGCTTGTAATGAAAATATCACACATATCTTCCTTATACTACGTGATGATCATGTTGTTTCCACTGCAATTAAAAAACTTCTGGCTCTTTATTTACTTGGTCATTTACGACATTATGCCCATAAGAAGGCATTTCCAGTCAACTACACAAATCAACTTTGACTACTAGTTCCTAAATTACCAGAATGATTTCTATGCAATACTGTGTACATCTTACATTGTACCATCACATGAGCCTGTTGTGCATATATAGTATGACCACTATATGTTGACTCAACTGATTTAAAGGGAATTATGTTCATTGATTCACTTAACCTGACAATTAGGCATTGTCCAGTTTACTTCACACTGTTGATTAGTCATAGTTACGCAAGACCAAAATTCAAAGTCACTGTTACTAAAAATAATAATTCAGTCAGTTGCTTGCATTCCATATGTCAGAATACTTTTTTTTCAGCCTCTGTAGCACAATAGGTAGTGCACTTGACTCAAAACATGTAAGAAACTTGTAAAGGGTTGAGAGTTTTACAACTGCAGTCTGAGGGAACTGTCAGTATATGGTGTGTACTTAAACTTATTCAATTAAGAGAGTCCTTTAGATGGGGGTAAAAATGGCAGTCATATCTGTGTATCTCATACAAGTAAAATTCTGCTTGTACCAGTCATTGTACAAATTTTGCCTACGATGAACCTTGTAGATAAAACATTGACAAGAGTACATTGCTCTGCCCCTGGTGACAGCCCTTAAGTGTTCTTTTTAACAATATTTTTAGATGACGTTCAAAATACTCGAAAGATATCTTTTCAATTCAAAGTTTTTTGATTTTTAATTATCCAATTTTTGGCAAAGTCTTGCCTTGTTCCATTTTTCATGGATTCGGTATATGGTATAGATATAATTGATAAATTACTTCCGACGAGAGGATACAAATAGAAGGTTTTTTATTCTAAAGTTAAGATTTTTTTGCTGTCAATTAATCATTTATAAACGTCATCCGTGAATTAAAAAACCTGATGTTTTTAAATGTACAAATTGAAAGCCAGAGATAAGTCTTAAGCAACTTTCAAAAGGTGTTTGTAAATTATAGTATACTTAATTATAGGTCTTTATAGCATTTAGAAATGTTCATAAAGAATTTCGAAAGTCAGTTTGTTAGCAACATTCACGTCATTATTTACTGTAATAAACCTAATAACTGCACACAATAATTTTATGTAGTTAATATATGTATTATTGTTAAAGGAGAATATTAAATAGCTAGCTCTAAAGATAAAGAAGTATATAAAAAAATCAAGATGAAAAAAGAAAAACAAACAAGAAAAAAAAACCAGAATTTTAAACTAATAAGGAAACCAGGTCTGTGAAAGAGTGAGTGTTTCCTGCTGCACACGTGTCACCTGCTGTGATGTTTCTTTGTTTCCTGCTACACATGTGTCACATGCAGTGATGTTTCTGTGTTTCCTGCTACACGTGTGTCACCTGCTGTGATCCTTTTGTGTTTCCTGGTACAAGTGTGTCACCTGCTGTGATGTTTCTGTGCTCCCTGCTACACATGTGTCACATGCAGTAATTTCTCTGTTTTCTGCTACACATGTGTCACCTGATGTGATGTTTCTGTGTTTCCTGCTACACATGTGTCACCTGATGTGATGTTTCTGTGTTTCCTGTGACACATGTGTCACCTGCTGTGATGTTTCTGTGTTTCCTGGTACAAGTGTGTCACCTGCTGTGATGCTTTTGTGTTTCCTGGTACAAGTGTGTCACCTGCTGTGATGTTTCTGTGTTTCCTGGTACACATGTGTCACCTGCTGTGATGTTTCTTTGTCAGTTCAGGTTATAATTACATTTTGTATATAGCAAACTTTACCATAGTGAACTCGCATGTACGTCACTACCAGAATCTTTAAATGATACAGTTGTGACAAAAGACTAAAGGAGAAAAACCAAGTAACAAGACAGATGGAAGTAGCAACAGGGGTGTGGAAGCAAAGCATTCAGGATAGTGCAATAATGATGAACCTATGAACAATGTTAAATGCAGCACACCGCAGCAAGGATGACATTGAAATATGATTAAACACATTCAAAAGAACTTTAACTTAAATTTGAAAGCACACTTTACAAAATAAATAATTTGTGATGTGTTCATGAATTCCCAATAATTCTGTCTTTTGATAAAATTCATATCATATCATAGTCTTTAGTATAAAACTTTAAAGATTGACAAATAATATTTATGTGTACAAAAGTTCACAAAGTTGATATTCTCTTTCAATAGTTTTTGTTATGGACACTCTTTTCTTGCCATGTTGAATGCTTAATTATTAAAGTTGTATAGGTTAAAGAATTGTACACATCTGAATATATAAGTATGTATCTTGATCGACAATATGACTTTGACACAGGTATATTGTACAATAAGTACAGTAAGCTAGGGTACATGTGTCACATAAGATAAGGAATTTTGTTTTGGAAACATTTTAATATTATTCTGGAAGGTGTGGTATGGTCCTGTTTTAGTGTTTATTGCTTGGATTCTATTACAGGTTATACAAGCGTGGGGTTTAAAAGTCTTCACATTGGGCAACTGATATATAGAGAGCAATTATAGTATTGAAATGGACACACTTTGTTTACATATTGCTATTATTTATTGGCTTTTACGAAACATTGTGAAATACGCATGTATACAGTTTTGGCAATTGTCCATGAAACTTCTAAAGACTTCACCTCAAACCTGGGACAATTAAATCTTATTTTAGGCAATTTAAGAGAGGGGTGGACAAAATTGTTCAATCAACTGTGGACGTTATTCACTAGTTGTGCATTTAAAAAAATGAAAGCTTTTGTGAACATATTTTATCTTCTGAAAGATTTTTTTTGCTTTTTGAAATTGTTTGATTAATCCCCTTGATATTTTAATAGATTCTGTACTGTTAAATTAGCAGTATAATTATTTTGACTTGTAATTTTAAGACGGAGTGATGTGTCTTAATTTAAAGGGTGACTTTTAAAAGTTCTGCATGCGTTGACCTTATATATGTACAATGATAAAAGTACCCGGTATATGCTTCCATCATTAATTCTTTTGATTATATACACAGTGCAACCTGCTCTAGCGACCACCTGTACATAAAGACCACTAAAATCAGGATCCTTTAAGTCTTATAACACTTATTTTTACCTGTACATAAAGACTACCTCCATATAAAAACCAGTTTTTTCTGGTCTCTTGGGTGGTCTTTATAGACAGGTTGACTGTATTAAGAGTTTCATGTTTCACAAACCGAATATGATAATCTTCTGTACATGGATGTATCTTCATCCATTATGGATAGATGCACACATGATAGGATTAAGTAGCACTGGCCAATATTACCAGGGGCTATGGGTGTTCCATGCTGACACTGATGATGCTTACAAAAAACAGGGCGACTGAAACTTCTTGATGCGTGTTGAGGCGAGGAGAAGTGAAGCCACACACACTTCGTCTAGTAGGGTGAGCCCTGCACAATCCTCGGAAATGATTCTTGAGCTATGTATATTACTAGTAGGCCAAAACTGTACTTGTGTTTTGCTTACCGTAACTACCCTAATTTTGAGTGCCTACCATGATTTTGTTTGCCATTTTCAGAGAAGCACCGTTAAAGTCCACACCTATTTACTACTTTACAGATGAAATGAAATATATTATAAAGTTTTGGTGATGACTTTAATTGGTTTGCACCAATATTTTTATATATTTTCTGTAGAAGTATTATAACTTGTACTTCAGATAATTCATAAAGAAGTCATAACTCACTCTTTATTGGTTTATTAGTGGTACATTTGTATGTCATAAACAGAATATACAGGCAAAAACATACCTGTACCCGGAACTCTTCTTTTAATTTGTTTTTGATGAAATATGAATCATAAAATAATTGATTTAGTATTGAAGGGTTTACAATAATTTGTTATGAGACATCAATATAACTGACATTTTGTGGCTGTTACTGGTATAACAATGCCATATAATAAACATAGAGATAGTTATAACTCAGACACTGCCACAATATGAGGGTGTTCATACAGTGCATTACAGCCTACATTGTATGTATTATTTCTAGCTCAGTCCACTTAAGTTTTTGAGGTTTACTACTCTGACAACTCTGCAAATTTGTTATTTTCTGTAAGCACTTAATTCTTCTTTGCTGACTCCTCCAAAACTGACACACATAGTGTTATTATAAGAACCTTCATGTATTTTGTTCTTAGAACTTGTAGTTGGTCATAAACAAAATTGGTCTATTTATGTTTTCAAAAATGTAGGCTGCAGGCGTTATAGGTGGCCATCTTGAAAATCTTTAATCTCTATTCCTTATGATTGTGGAATGATAAAAAAATGTTATTCATTAATTGGGAAAGTGAAACTGTATTAAGGGGGTTGTTGAGTGGTGGCTTTTTTGTTTATAAAAACTTTTCACATTCATTTTTAACAAAGATTAGATTAAAGGCATAACACTATTGATTTTAGTTAATGGTCAAGGTTTGTTTATAAAAATTGAACTGTATACATTGTACTTGAGTTCATTTCTGCACAATTACTACCAGAAAGCTACTCCATACCATTTTTGTATATTAATAAATTTTAGCTGTTTACACACTATACACCTTTAGGATGATTGTTGGACTAATTATAAATCTTAAAGTTTTTAGGTAAAGAGTCTGTCGGAAAACAATCATTCAACTGTCGACATATATCAGTAAACAGAAACAATTATCATGGTACTAATTCTATGTATAAACTTTGTGCATGCTCAGCATACATTATACACTGCACCTGTGTCGACTTATAGGTGTAAAAAGTAATGTATCGTACGTCATACACAGGTATAATATACAGGTACATAACGTTGCCATTTATCTACAGCTTGTTTGCATCGAACCATGGTAATACCGTGGTAGATTTAATGAATGATCGATTGTCGGTTTAACTGATCACCTGAGTTTTTATTTTTGTTTACATGTTTGTTTCGGAGGTAGATAAGATCAGATTTCATACATAATTATGAAATACCTTTGTCATATACAGTACGTGCTTCGTGTTTTAACTTGCAAAAGTATTTTGTATAGAACATGCCATACAGTGTTTTCATGCTTCAGACATTTACATATATGTCAAAGAAGTAGGAAGTGATCGTAATCATATTAGCATTTAAATGGCCGCAAAAAAGGTTAAATAATCCCCTTTATGATCTCATAATAGCATTTGCTATTTAAAGTTAACTGTTTATATTTTTTATTGAAAATTTGATTTAAGGATCATTGCATTGTCACTAAAACCATTTAAAAGAGTTATAATCCTCAAATCAAGCATTTGTCTGTTTGTTTTTTTTTGCCATAGAAACTTTCATGCACTTTTAAATTGATTATCTTATGTTGGTTTAACATTGTGGTTAGAAAAGATAATGCAGGTTTTTTTACCATAGAGTATCTTGTTAAAGAAATTCTGTGATTTGAAGAGAAAAAATGGAGATCATAATCATGTCATTTTGCCTTCAAAAGACCAATAAATTGACTGGGGTTCGAAAGATCTTTTTTAAAAATGTTAGAAATTAAACTGCACAGAGACCATCATGGCTTTAGGATAGTAAATTAAGTTAAGTTCATTGTACTTAGCCCTAAAAATATATAGAATTGAAGTGAAAATATCTTAAATTAACATTTTAAAACTTATTGGTTGGACAGATTTTGGCATATTTATCTAAAACAGAACTTTGATCCGTAGGCCAGTAAATATTTATTCAGTTTGTTTTGTAATTTTAATGTTCACTTATTGAAATAGGCAATATATATATATTTTGAACAATAAATTTTATTCAAGTCCTGGTTCTTGAAGGTTCACATGAACTTTAAGTGACTGCAATAAAAATGGAGAGTTTTATGTCTTATTCTCTCTAATGCCTACAATTTATGATCAAATTTACCATGCTGTTAATATATATATCACACTTTATTGACACATTGTATTATACACACTCAATGAATGTTACAATCCCAATGTTAAATTTTGTGTCCACCTAACTTTAATTTAAGTTTGATTGTATTGTTAGACTCTGCCTTCTGTTTATGACAGCACACTTTTGATCATTTTCACGAAAGATGGCAGATATTCAAAGCGGAATTTTAGAAATTGGTGTGACTGAATAATTTTTTTTATTATTATTTTGCATCCTCAGTTACAGTACCCCTGCTTTGGGTAAAAACTTAACTTTTTTTGTCACTTGTAAATTTCTTTAAATACAAAGTACTAAGATAACCTTCTTGTACAATATTAATTTAAAGATTTAAATTGCAAATAAACAAACATGTAAAAGAAAACCCTTTGAATCATTCAGTAGAGAAGGGGGAATACTGCTAAGAATAAATAACCAGTTAGAGGCCTACATGTCATGTCACATGTGCTTTGTGCATCTTTTTGAATGATTTTTGACACTTTTGGCAGTATATATAGCAACTGTTTCTTCTGTATCAGTAGGTAAAACTCAATTGCCAATTTAAGTACTCTGTTATGATGGAGTACAGCTAGGTACGTGTAAGTCCAAACCTATCTTTACTGGTCACAAGGCATAATATTAACTTCGAGAGTTAAAGAAACACATTTTTACTGGTTCAACAAGATGCAACACAAAACGTGAGGTCTTAAAAGCATATTAGTGTGACAAGATGCAGTACGTATTACAAAAACATATATTGATAGATATTTGTTTGTATGATGTGTAAAGGTGGGATACGATATATCTTTCTACAAAAGTAGCAAAATCTATCTGATTTGCATCCAGGTTATCTCCCTTGTCCTGTGTCTAAGTTGAAACGTTCCTTTTCACACATTTGTATTGTTTGGTCTTATTTTTATAACAATATGTGACAACAGAACAATTAGAAGTGGAAAAGTCAGTGTTAAATAAACTGCTCTCTCTTGTTTCTGTAAAACAGATTTATTTTGTGCTATTTCAGCTGTACGGGAGGAACATCTGCAGCTGTAGCATGTATTCCAGGAACTGCCAACAGTAATGGTGGAAGTTCCGTTATTGGAGCATGTTCTGCTTGTAGTGCTAATGAAATAAGTATAAGTTCTGGCTCCTCAACATGTATACAATGTCCTGCTGGCTACTCCTGCTCTGGACAGAACTCACAGACTGTATGTGGTGCTAAAGAATACTCATTGGAGGGGGAGACAACTTGTACGACATGTCCAACTGGTCACATCTGTCCGACCAAGACGTCAGCATCACAGGTATGCATGTTTTATATGGAGACTTGTGATATGTACTTGTTCAACTCAAAGACCTGAATGAGTAATAATTCAACAAATGGACAGTTGTCACTGATATCCCTTGACATTTATTCAAAACAAAGATTTCGCAAAAGGCACAATTTAGACTGTTCTCCAGTTATTCTCCTGTGTACTTCTGAGGCATGATTAACCTGTATACTTCTTGTTGATAGACCATGTCTTATGAATTTGATTATGTATTTGGTAGGATTGTCCTGCTGGTAAGGCACCTAATTCTGATCAGGATGCTTGTGAAGATTGTACCTCTGGTTCCTATAGTGATGCTTCCGATACTTCCTGTCAGACATGTCCAATAGGTAATATACTATAAGTTATGTGAATGGGTAGCTACTGCCTATGGCCTTGCTTCCTATGAATTTTACTGACCCTCTATGGTTCTGTAGGGGGTCAGTAGCAAACCATATAACAAATTTATCGCACCAAGGACCTTTCTTGTCCTTTGGCATTTTCCCCGTAGCCATCATATTTTATAATCACAGTGTAAACATAATGTAATGCGTAAAGTGAAACTAGACCTCATAAATATTTATGAGACAATGGGAAATAACTTAAGCGAAACACAATTGTATTTTCACCAACTCATAGCTTAACAACACATAAAACAGGGCAAAACTTAAAAATGCAACCATAATACAAATTTCAAAAATGTTAACCCACGACGGCAATTATTGTCGGCGCCATATTGCCCCAAAAGAGTTGTGCTGACCCCTTCTACAGTCTCATAGAGGGTCACAATGTGACTTACTCAGAACCAATCATAACTATACAGAAACTTGTCCGAGGTGCGATAAATACTCATGTTGTTCAAGTAATTTATTAATTTGTTACTTTTGCATCAACCTCATTATTCTACTTTCTTACCAAACTAAGAAATTTTTCAGATGGTTATCTTCAATTTAATTAGTATAAGTATAAGTGTAAATTTTGATTATTCTTGGTCCTCAATGCATCACTGCAGACATTTTTTAAGGTAAAAAGTCACCATTAAAGTCCTACCTGAATGACCATCTAAGTCATGAAGTGATTCCTATAAATATAAAAGTTATCAACACATTATCGTAGGTGAGCCAATTTCAAGGCAGGTAATCGAAGATGGAAATTCTCTTAATTCAATAAATGAGATCTTGTTCAAAACATTTTACTGATTGATACAAGTAAATTAGTAGAACATATATATTTTGTAAGTAGAAAACCTCTCTATTAAGTTCTAAAAAGTTTAAATTGCTTTTTTCCCTGTTTTATATTCACATATTGATTTATATCAGGAAACAAGTGTCCAAGTAATCAGATGACCAGTCCGACTCTGTGTTCAAGTGGAACATACCAAACCAGTACAGGACAAACATCTTGTACAGCTTGTACATCCGGTCACCAATGTTCTGATCCGACAGTGAGTCCTGTACAATGTTTGGCTGGACAGTATTCTTCAGGAAATGCCTTCAACTGTACCACATGTGATACAGGTAACATAACTCTGTAATAAATATCTTAATACACAACTCTACACTGTAGACTTTACCTTTCAGCAGTTAATCTTAATTTTACAGATATTTGTCTCTAATTGATGGGCTAATTAACCTTTCAGCAATTAATATTTTATTTGACAGGATGTTGTCGTAAAAATACAACAAATTAACTTAAAGGAATGTTTGACTACTATAATCAAGATAAAAGTGTTAATCTAACTTTTTTCCCCACAGGATAAAATATTTCAAACTTTATTTTAGGAAATATTTAGCATGTTTTGACTAATAAGAAATTCTGTCTCATGTTTCAGGCTTCAGTTAGACTGTCATGAGATAAGATTAAGATTAATATTGCCTTTTGTTTTCAAGTATGGCTGTTTCTAGTCAATAATTCACCTTTTTATTGTAGCAAAACATGGCAAGTGAACTCAAGATATTCGCTTTCAAGTTTCAAAGAAATTTGAAAAATATGCATGTCTTGAATGATACAAGCTCTGGGTATTTCTTCTTGCCACTAAATATTTTACGTTTTTTTTCAGGTAAAGCTGATATTGTTATTAATCAAATTTTTGGTACATGTAATTGTATATATAATTACATAAGTTTTCTGTGTTCTTCAGCTGTTTAAAACTTTGAGCTTGTATCTTGCAGATTATATTAAAGCATGTGAAGTTTGTATTCAGTTTTATATGATATTTCATTGATTTTATTCGCAATAAAATTGTCATGTCATTACTAATATTATCATATCAAAAAGTTAATATCAAATTTAAACAATATAAACAATAAAGATATAAAAACTACAGATTGAAATAACTATAGATTGATGGTTTCTTTATGTTTTAAGATTGGTTTGATGGTTTCTTTGTGTGTAAAGATTAGTTTGATGGTTTCGTTTTTTCCTAAAGATAAATTATTTTATGTTTACTGGAACATAATTAGCACTAGATTAAATGCTCATCCTTGTTCCATAACACTGTTTTGATTATTCAGTATAACAAAAACTAGAATGATAAAAAATTAACTGCATTTTTGTTCCTTGACTAGTGCTCATGTACTATATAACCTCAATATATGCTACATTATAATAACCAACATCACGAAATATGAATTATTTAGAAAACGTCCGGGTCTCAAGGTAGATATTGATTTTGTGTGTGTTTAAAGGCAGACAAACAACCTGTAAAAACACAATTAAATAGAATTACTTATAAACCACAGTATTGAATAAAGTATTGTGTAGAACTCTTTTGTGTAAAATTCGAACCAAAGTGAATTTAAAACACGATTTAAATGTCCAATAGCTGACTAAGACGAATACTATGTGTTTCATCTTTAAAAGTCATGAATTGAACGTCATGCTTGAAATTATATGGTTCCAGTTTAAAGCATAAACAATGCGTAGGAAACCTGTCTGTATTAGAGCATTGACGGCTTGATGTGCTTCACTAATGTCACAATGTTAAATAAGCTTCTATTTATATATGTAATAGACTGCTAGTGAAAAACATTTCATAATCAAAAATATATAAACAACCATTCTGGCAAATAATACAAGATGAAATTTGATTTTTTTGGTCATTACAGACGATTCCATTGTTGCTATTAGTAGCTAGAGTTTATTAGAAGCTAATTGGTTTGATGATTTTTGTGTGTGTAGTTTTTGTGCTAGATATACCTTATCATTATTTGTATTATAGAATCATCATTGCTAGCTGACGTTTTTTTACTCTCCTACGTTTTTAATATCTGATCATACAATGTATATATTTGTTTATTGAAAAACTAGAACAGAGAAGGATTCATTTAATAGTTTGCTAAAACTTTACCGTGATAATCTTCCTTTGTACTAATCAGATTTGATAATTTTTGTGTAGTGAAAGCTAGTTTTACCTAAAGTCACATCATGTAAATAAAACATGTAAGAAATGATTCATCATTGCCATCTAATTCCTTACATAACATAATATTATCTTAAGTTTATGATGTGGTTTTGTGTGTTTATTTTATAAGTGTTTAATTGATAATACTAAGATTAAAATTAATTTTAAGAAGAACAGTATAACTATAATATCACATATAATGTCTCGTCTCAAAATATGTGTCGGAAAAATACCGACCTTAACTATATATATGTTGAAGAGTTTCTTACTCTAAATCTTAAGCCAGAAGCCTTAAGATGATAAATATTTTTGCCATTTCCTTATGTTTGCAGTATTAATTGTTCTAAAATGTATATCAGATGACCTCATAAAACACAAGATCACATTATACTTAGGAGTTTTGCCATCATTGATATATACTACATGTACTTAAGTTCATGTTTTGTGGTTTGATATCTTGCATCTGATCTAACCTATTTTTTCCTGACTGACTATCCCCAATCATTCTTCTGTTATCTGGATTTCATGTTACCTTGCTCTATGTATAATTTATGATCAGGGGTGTAAAACAAACCCTACATCAGTATCACAACTATGCAGTAGTTCTTTGTGTCAGTCAACATCAGTGATTGCAGTTGAATTTTGATGTTATTTTAAATTGACATACATGAGATATCTAAAGATTTATAATTCAAGATACAGTAATACATGTATTAGTTTACTGATAGATTTTTGTAATGCATCGTTTATGGTAAGATACCATACAGTAAGAGCATACACATAATCTACTTGGCTTTTTGACTGTAATAACTGTTTAATTAGTGCGTTCTGACCATATTTATTCTAAACATTTCACTGCTTCAAAAAAGTTTTGGATCCACATAACTTCATCTATCACATGTTATGGTTGATAACATATTAAAGAATTAATTTTCACGGATATAGAAACATAACAAGTAATTGGTTTGAAAGATTATCATAGAGCATTTAACTTCCACAGCAGACTTTTACTTAAAGTATGACACTTTTTCTAATTACTGGGATATTTTCACTTTCTTACGACCTACTAACTTGGTCACTGGGATATTGTCAACTAGTGAATTTTCATGTTAGCTACATGCTTATTTATTTGGTGGTAAGAATTTAGATGATGTGATGCCCAAACTAAAGCGACTCTCACACTCTGCCGTGTAGGCCTACCGTGTGCCACCGTGCGCGAAAATGTCTGCGGACGGTGGAGAACGGCGA
>JAUMGZ010162359.1:0-16114 GCA_032359645.1 Pododesmus macrochisma
ATCATTGATACAACCTTCTAACAAATAAATAACTCACTAACGTTTTATATTTTTGTGTCAAACTGCAATTTACCTACGACCAATTCAGATATACTTGTATATAGTGGATAGTAAAATATTCATGATTAGATACACATTTACACTTGTTTAAGTTCTTTCGTACATTTTCATTCTAATACAAAGATCATATTCTAAAATACTGCGCTTTAATTCCAGTGCAAACACGCTTTTAACACAGACATGCTATTATATATTTTGTATATACATGTAGATCCAAATATCCACACGAACATATACTAGTTTCATTCGGAACTCCTATTTCGATGCTTCTCTTTTGAGTGAAGAACGTCCGAGGTATTCCGAATGATACTAGTTTTCTGCACTTCAGTCAATCTCTACCCAGAGTTGTCGTTCTTTTCCCTTATTAACTAGTGTCAAAGGAACGACAACTCTGGGTAGAGATTGAACTTCAATGTGTGTCATAATGCATAGACAAAAACATGGACAAAAATATCACTCTCGATAGAGACAATTATCTTAACACATTGACAAATATATACATATTGGGACTTGAAGCATTTTTGCTGGTATTCAAACGTTAATACTGTGGAGCAAACTTGCTCTGTTACATAAGATGAAATTTGTTTCATTTGAATAAAAAGTTTAATGATAATTTGACCTCCAGAAACAATTTTGGTTATATTATAAACAATCGGATCACTTCGCTCTTTTCCGTCGCATGCAGACAAAAAAGGCCGAATGTGGTCTGATTGATCATTTGTCATTCACCTGGTGTATTTTACTGAAGACATTACAAAAACACGTTAAACAAAGTCAAACTCGTCGTAATTCAATAATGATAATCAAATAAAATTGTAAAATGTGTCAAATAAAGAACTAAATGAAAGAAATCAAAATCAGAGTTATATGGAATGGAGCTGTTGGAATGTTTGAACGATCTGTAAATTAAGTTGATCCAAGTCAGAGGGAAATGTCCCACTTTTTAAAGAGAAAAACTCTGAATTCTTAAAATGGCTGAATATTGTGACCAAGTGTACACATGCATTCATCTGTGTATACAGTGTCTAGCGAAAATACCATATGCATTGATATCTTATACACTTATAATGACTAAAAAGAACCGTTCAACGATCGTGTGAGACTTCCGAAGTGCTGAGTGGAAAACAAATGTATTGCAATTGTGACGTTCATGATCAGAGAGGTACGTGATTAATCTGTATAAGTTCATTGGGCCGAAAGTCTGGATACTTATATAGACACTTATCCGAGTAAAAAACGATAAATGAAACTAAAAAATCAATACTCTAGTCCAACTGAACACGTGTGAATGGTATGTCATAAAAAGTGCAACAACCGTCAGATAGGTAAACTTGTAAATTATAAAACTATGCTATGTTTTTTTACTAAAAATAAAATATTTTTACATCAACCAGGATTACAACAAAACTCAGAATTTCATAAAAAGGAACCTATAATTATGTTGTTTCTTTAATATGATCTCAGCGGTATAGATCTGTTAAAGCAAGGTATACACACAACACTTAAAGCCTAAGCCTGGTTAAAATCTGTCAATTATGCCAGTGACAGAGTATTATAAAAATTGGTCTTTATTGTTTATCTTTTTACTTTTTACTTATCTAATGTGTATGGAACATCAGATTAATTGGGAAACAAGTAAAATGACGTTTTTTTTTATGTCAAGCATTGTGAAACACAAGTACAAGTTGACTGCGATCGTAATTTCCCTTAATGCCCTTAGAACTTGTGCCCAATATAATTCATGCATGTTGTTAGTGTACTATTTTAATGTGATTACATAATTGTCACACATAATTGTTTTGTCTCTTGAAATATTGCATTTACCTGCATCACACATCTGACTAAATATTGCTTTAATTTCTTTTAAAATAAATAAAAAATATGAGACAAACGTCATAATTAGTTAGAGATAAAGCCTTGGTCATACGTATTCCTCGTCATCACCAAGAGTAGCACACGACATTGTCCGTGAAGAACTAGACAGACTCGACACTGACACAGCTCTGACTAGCTTATTTGGTGTCCGGGTTAAATCCCTTTGACTACTTAGAAATTCCTTTCTTCCTGTTGTTAAAGGCGTCGATAATTTAGGAACCGGAGTTTCTGTTCCGGTTCGTATATGTCCGTTACATCCATTGTAGTCTAATATATCCTCTTGTGAACTCGAGTTTATTTTTGATATTTCACCATTGCCTTCATCGTCATAGTAATACTCCGTATTCAGTTCACTACTAGAACCTCGTACTTGTTCATAAGTTTGTTCCGGTGTTTTGCTTTGAAAACTTAAATTTGAAAAGGATTTTGATTTACCTACAGAGGCAAGAGACTTAGGTGCCGGAATCCTCGTTTTTTGCCCATTAATATCGTCTTTCCTCGGTTTAGTGTCAAGAATTTCCTTAATCTTAGAAACTAAAATACTTGCATGGTCTTCTGGTACTCTTTTTATAGCACTATCAGACGACACTGAATTTGCCAGAGAGTTATTAGAGCTTGACAGTCGCGACACTGACGACGACCTCGTTGGAGTTGGTGGTCTAGTAGGCGTAGCTGGTCTAGTAGGGGTAGCTGGTCTTGTAGGGGTAGCTGGCCTTGTAGGGGTTCTTGGTCTAGTGGGAGTGGAAGGCCTTGGGGGAGTTGAACTCGCTCGAGTGAGTGGAGGGTGAGATGAAGTCTTAGGTGACATAGATCCAGCTCTGCTTATTGGTGGTCGTGATGACCCGCTGCTAGTACTTGAAAACGACGGTGTTTTAGGCCGTGTGGGAGTTGAAGGTACAGAGCCTTTAGTGCTCGAATCGGGCGATGCCTTGAGACAACTTTTTAAAGGTTTCTTTTTTATATTTTCGTTACTGTCTAGAGATAAGCTGTCGGTACCATTTGATAGTCTGACATTCTCTTTGTCACAGTCGTCGGCGAAACTTCCTGGTACCTCGTTAACCATCGATTTAAGTTCTTGTGTTTTCATTAAATTAAATAACTCGTCCATTTTGGCGTACATTTCTGGATCCTCTGGTGGAGCTTCAAGGGTAGTTGTATCAAGATCCTTGAGGCCTTTAACAGGGAGTGACAGAGCGGCTTTTATCTCCTCTAACGGCCGTGAATCAAAGTCGTGATCGTTAATATCCCTAGGATTAGGAGTCTTACATCGTCGGGTCGTTGGCAATTTTCTAGTAGACGACATACTTCTTGGTGTGGTGCTTTTTGCCGTTGATTGAACCCATGCTTCAGTTCGATTATTAACAACGTGACCCCCACCGTCGGTTCTTTTCACAATCAAAAGAGAATCACCATTTTCAGAGTTCTTCCTATTAAGGGACTCTGGATTTGTACTCTTGGGTCGTGCTCGGTTGACCGGAGCAGTCATAATTCGCGACCTACCACGAGGACGTTCCTCTTTCGACGTAGGTGACGGCCTGCTCTGAGCTGTTGCAGCACGTGCAATAATACGTTTTGTAGGAGTTGGTTTGGAAGTTCCTTCAGCTGTTATAACATGTCTTCCACTAGATCTGTCTACAGTCAAAACCATTTCACCTTCCGCTAAGGATTGTTTACGAACTCTAGAGTCCACACTTGGTGTTCTCGCTCTTCTCTGAACACTTGCACCAGATGCAATAACTTTTCGTTTACTTTCGTTTTCTTGACCCTCATGATTAAATCTTAAATCCTCGTCGTACGTCATTTGTTCACAGTCCCCTGGTCCAGGTGTCCTTGACCTTCGCGGAGTAATGACTGTGCGCGGAGTTGAGGAAGGACCCGGCGTTGAGGATCGCTTTGATAGAAACATTTGAGTGTAGGAGTTTGTAGATTCCTGCTGTGATTTTTGTTCGGCGTTTACAGATGATGATTTTTGGTTTGTGTTTAAAGAAGACGATGGTGATTTTGCCAAAATGGTAGCTTTACGTGGAGTTGGTGGTCGGCCATTGTTGTTATTAATAGTTGTTACATTGTTTGATTCATTGCTGCTGTCATTATATCCCGCATGCTGTTGTAAATTATTAATTGACTGTTTTAAATTTGACAGAGGAGTAGATGGGCGTGGCAGTCTAGATGGTGTTGATGGTCTTGGGATAAAAGAAGGTGTATTGGGACGGGGTATAGACGATTCTTTCCGATTGGCGACTTGTTCTTGTGATTTTGATGAAAACGTGGACTCAGTGTGATTGTCTGTTGCCTCTCGTTGTAGTTTGAGTCC
This sequence comes from Pododesmus macrochisma, assembly GCA_032359645.1. NCBI lineage: Eukaryota > Metazoa > Mollusca > Bivalvia > Pectinida > Anomiidae > Pododesmus > Pododesmus macrochisma. Next base: position 4,250 of record JAUMGZ010162359.1, read on the forward strand.
TGCTTCGTCAAGACTTTGAGTTCTTGTAATAGACATGTCGTTCCCAAATTGTCTGCGTTCCTCTATCGGAGAAGAATCGACACTAGACAAAGAGCTTTGTCTCGAGGAACCAATACTTTTAACACTGTCCGACCTATCACTCTGGGAAATATCACTTGTAGAGTTCCCTGTAGGCTTAGAATCATTTTGACCGGTACACAATTGACGCATTGCTTGGAAAGACTTTGAAAAGTAAGATCCATCCTCTGTCTTTTCCTCTTTTGTTTCCTGTTTGTTGCTCACGATCGATACATATCCAATGTTTGATGGAGATGTCTCCCTCGGTTTTGGAGTGACGTATGATGACGAATATCCTTGTGACGTCACATTCGCACTTGAATTCACATACTTATCTCTATTATTCGTGATATTTCTACCTCTTTCGGAAAATGCGTCATGAACGGATCCTCTGGATGAAGCCACACTACTGTTTGAACTTGTTTTAGATCTACTTTCGGAATCACTCATACCTCTTCCTCTACCGGAAGAATAGTCCGTTGTATTGTTATTTGAATTAGAAGTCACACTATAATCCGAGTAAATCCGGCTAAGTTTATCTGTAAAAGCATGGCTTCCTCTCGTGTGAACACTCTCTGTTGATCTTACGTTAATCCCAGACATGCTATTGGGTGCCGACAATCTCCTTTCTCTATCATTCAAGCTTGCATTTGAATCGGCAATATCTGAAGCAATGCTAGAAGAACTTTCACTATAATATGTACCTAGGTTAACTTCCCGGGGCTCTGATTCAGCCCTTCCGTCTTGGTTTCTTGGTCTATAAACAGTACTTGATTGTTTGCTAAATGAACTAGATTCTGAATCGGCTCGTGTGTTCTGAAGGCGTGTCGGTGTTTTCGGTCGACTGTTCAATGAAGATTGTCGGTTTGAAGACGTAGCACCTGTGTCTGAATCTGTTTGATTATTATGATTTCGGGAGCGAGATGATGGTACATCGAATGAACTAGAAGTACCAAGCTGTCTATGAGTGGAGCTTACACCGTTGCTTTGAACACTACTGAATGATGAACTTTGTTTGAAACGAACTGGAGTTGTTGGTCTTGGAACACTTGTTGGTGTTTTTGGTCTTGACACACTTGTTGGTGTTTTTGGTCTTGGCACACTTGTTGGTGTTTTTGGTCTTGGCACACTTGTTGGTGTTTTTGGTCTCGGCACACTTGTTGGCGTTTTAGGTCTCGCAACACTTGTCGGAGTTTTTGGTCTCGATATAATATTACTAGTTGGCGTTTTTGGTCGCGATGCCACACTAACGGGTGTCTTTGGTCTGCTGCTCACAACAGCTGTGACATTTTTATTTACCGGAAGTCTGTCTAGTTCATAGAATCCATCCCGCGACACGTTATTACTTCGAGGTGTGGTGGTATCGATGCTGTGAGCAACATCCTTTTTATTCTTCCAAGATTTGTACCTACTGGCCTCGCCGAGTGGCGGTTTTCTGTTTGATCGACCGTAAGAATTCCGGAGACTATCTGTACTTGACCTTGGCGACTCACCACTTCCGTCAGATGCAGCTCCATTCGGAACAGAAAGTGAATTGTTTAACAATGACTTGAACTCATCAAGTGTCATTGTACTTATCTGGTCCATACTAAGGTTGTTTTGACTGGATGACGCCATTGAGTCCGGTGTTGTTACGTCACTTTCGTTTCCGGAAGAGTTGATTACCGTTTTGCCCGGTCGTGACGGAAGCTGGCGTCGATCAGCTGATGAGACATGTTCTGACTTAGAGTTTCTAAAAAATACAAAATTAAAAGAAAAATCAGTTGTACCAACGTACACAATATGATTAATTTACTCTTTTTACATCGCAATTTTCAAGATTATACGTACCAGAGACTATGATAAAATTGCTTTATTGATGTAAACACTGAATAATGGACAGGGAACTTTACAACATCACCAATCAAACACATTTTAGTAAGTTCGTTCCGAAACGCAAAGTGAACATTTGATATACATACATGATTGTATTCGTTTATAAATACTGATGCTTTGATATAAAGAAAAATAAGATCAACAGAACAAAGGATATTGACAAACGCACAATAGCCCAACGAAAAAGTAACCATCCGAATGAAATTGGCTTTGAAAAATGATTGATGTAAGCCACACTTTCGTAAACTGTTAGTGAATAGTTATCGTTCGTGACAAAAGGATACATGAATCACCGGAAGTAAGTAGAAAGTCAAAAACTTACCAACAGAGTAAACAACCCATATACACATCTCTTTAAAACATATAATCCTTTCTTTATATATTACACTTGATCAGAAATATCTCATGACAAACACAAAGAATTAATAATTGGAAGTGGTAAAGCTAAGTTGTTGGAGTCTACTAGTATCCATTATGTTTACACACGTTCTCTCTCGGTGGTATGCATTGTATCGATAAGATATCGAGTACCTTACAAAGTGAAATATTTTACCTGGCAGTGGAATATAGGCTTTTAGCACATAACAGACTGGAGAGTTGCCAAATGATTTGGTACAAAACGCAATCAGTGGTATAATAACAAACCGTCTCGTTCATAACGTTATTGGTATTTTTAAATGACACACAGTACGATCTGGAATAACGACAGAGTGGGTATCGAATTAAATAGTTGTCTTGAATATTTATAGGTATACGTCTGTTTTATTTGTGTGTAGCATAGCATGGCCTTTGGAACTCTCTAATCAACCGTTACGACCGACAACCGATATTTTGTTAGCGCCAGATGTAATCAAACGGACTGATTTAATGTTTGTAACTCGCGTTAAACGTGTTATGAATTAGCATTTGTTGACTGATTTTGTTGTTATATACCTGTCTAAACAAGATTTTATTGATAGGTATAAGTGTTTTATATTTTTTTTTAACTTATTAATGTTTTTACGTCCAAGGTTCCATGATGAACTTTATACGACTATTGCTTCAATAGATATTAAGGTCGTTAAAGCGTATAATTGGCTTAATGTCCTTATAACGAGACAATCATTAATAAACATATGCATAGAACGCAAGTTAAAGACTACGCTGTGTATGTCTTAATGTTTTACGAAGAAACAACAACAAATGACAGAAATGTGTAAAATGCATCTCAAAAAGACTTCTGTTTAAAATATACTATAACGTCAAAGTTAAAAGCTTGTTGATAATCAGCAATATATGTCCTTTATATGAGACTCAATGGGTTCTAACAGCCAACCATGACTTCATTTGGTATTATTTGGATTGGTATATCAGGATATTTTGAATACCCGATTTCACTCCCTCATACAGTGTCGTTCCCTAGGCGAAGGGGACAAGCTCAATTATTTGAACAAAGCTGTATCTCCTTTCTCCGAAGGATGTCCCTTCCTAAGTTTGGTTGAAATCGGTTCTGTTGTTGTTGAGTAGGGGCAAACTTGAAAAGTTAACATATTTGTTATTGTGTAATACATAACTGAAACCAACTGAAGAGACCCGTTTTACCCAAGGATCACGCCATAGACAAAATTGTTTCTCCATACTCAAAGGTAACTACATGAACAAGCATTAAACTAAAGGTCCTGAAGTCTATCGGCACTCAAACGCACCAATCGCATCTTTCTAAATCACATTCCCCTTTGGATGCTTCCTACCAAATCTGATTGAAATTGGCCTAATAGTTTTGGAGTTAACATACATGTACCTGTTATTCCCAAAGTGTCAATTTTGACCCCCAAAACGCGTATCCTGATTTTGATCACATGGTCACACCAAATCAAACTTGGTTCTGTAAAAAAATCTTAGATAGTTCCATATACAAACAACAAGCTCTCTAAAACTTGCTGTTCATTGGAAGAAGAGTTTGAACATTTATAATGTTTTCCAATTTAGACTCCTTGGGACAGAAGCCCATCATTTAATAAAACCTGAGCCACCTTCCCTATGTATGTTTCTTTCTGAGTTTGCTCGACATTGGGCCATACGTTTTGGAGAAGCAAACGGACTGTAATGTGAAAAACTAGCCATTGGCGGACGGACGGACAGACAAACGACGGACGGTATTCGTGTTGAAAAGTTTCGCTTTGAACCTTTGTCCTTATGGATAAAAACTGAGAATCCTCTTAAACAGAACAATGCAAACACCGAAAAGGGAATCTTGGCAGATACGTATTCAAAACAGAACCAAAACAATAGAAACAGACACATACATGTACACGATGTGATTTTGAACCCAAAGAGTCCGAAAAATATGTAAAGCTCAATATGTAGAATAGCAAGTCTGTCAAACTAACTATTCTTTTGAAATATTTTTTGTATTGTATCATTCGTGTAACATTCGTCATCATCGTGTGCCCAATTTAAACTAAACTAGCCATCCTTTTTTCTTATAGAGAAAACGTCGATATACATGTACTCACTATGAACAGAGACAATGGAATCCACGAGTTATCTATAGACTTGCAAATACCCAACACAAAGGCAACAAGACAGATGTCGTTGCTCGGGCACTATTTCATCACTCGACAACATTATCAGACCATAGTGCGCTCATTAGAAGGCAATAATAGATCATTAATTTTAAAGGGAAGTAAAAGAAATATTTGGCCAACATAAAACACATGGTATATTCTAAATTATCAATAAGAGTAGTTTAAACGTTACCAAAACCGGACCTTGGTTGTGTGTATTCACGAGTTAAACTATCTACAAGATCCTTTGTAAACACACAGACACATACAATACACACAATATAAGATAGATTGTTTACGTTGTCATATAGGATGAACTATAAAGGAAATTTTGATTTTTTTTGTTCACGTCAATAGAATTATCCACAAGCTAACACCCTCTATAAATCCCCTCCCTCGCCTTCGGGTATGACTGGTTCTACTTGTAAATACTTATATCAACAATGGGTTTAATAACAAAACCATGGAAAATGTGATGACGTATGTATTTGGTGACAATCCTAAACGGTTAGATATAGTGTTAAACTTACCAATATTAAAATACCATAATCCATTATAAATCAGAATTCTTCCGTGGAATGTTGAATCATCAACAGGTTAATACACAAACATAATTAAAATAGGACACAAGTCTCTCCTGTCGATAATCTTTCTTTCACTACTAGGTAAAATACCTTTACACCAGCAAAATACGCATAGTTAAACAGTTACACACGGGCGCTAATTTCTCGCTGCAAATATGGCATTAAAATAATAATAATACTCGTAATCCGCTCAGAGAATGTGAATAACCAACTACCGAGGTATGTCTACCGTTTAATGTAACACACGTCTGTCGGTATAGGTTTGGACATGCACCATGTTTTAAAGGCCAACACACGTCAATACCATATTGATCAAATTGAATTATACAGGATAACAATGTCTTCCTTCAAAACTAAGAGCCCAGGTATTGTGTATGCCTTTCAGTGGGACAATAATTTGCTAACTGGATTTCAATTTCAGTTAAAGTGCAGCCGGATCGCCGGTAGTATGGCCTCCGACTTTACATAACGGTTCCATTGTTTGGGAATTGCAGAGTGTGACGTCATCATTGAAGTAGAAAGTATTGATTAGTATAGATAATTAACCTGTTTGAGTGTCTTTTAAATGACCTGCGTACCTACAATTATCGCTACAGACTGATAAGCTACTAGCTAATTATAACATAAAGATGGTCTCTCACACATTTTTAAATTGGCCAAAGTTTGTCAGGTAAAAGATTTTCATAACAAAAGATTTGTTTTACAAAGAAATTCTGACTTAAAATTTTAGAAAAAAAATATGGCAAAGTTTCAGTTTTTTATACTGTGATTAGGGTAGAGTTTCACGTAAATGAATACTTTTTGGCACAGTACAGTAAATAATAGATGAATGTATGTCCTTACTTTGCTTGACTTAGATAAATCAACAATCTACGCTACATAAAGTCCCAGTGTTACCTGATATTTGTCTATAATACGCAAGGCCTACCTGTTTTTAATCTGAAGCTTTTAACAGGTGACTAATGGCATATTTTTATTCGTCCTTTTAAATAATCTGTAAAGGTATGCGTGATTTTAGGATGCAATTTACATATGTCCCTATCTGTACTTCATCTGTGTGTACGCATTTTATTAGTTTAAGATCTTTGTGTATGTTGGCGGCAATGATACTTAAAAATCGACGTAATGTTTGTTTGTTTCATTGGGGTTTAACGTCCCTTCAACTCACGTCTATATGTCATGTCGAGGCGGTGTCTGCTTGTGACGGTGCGCACTGATGGCGACTTTATAGTGTTGTCCCACTTAAATATTACACCGTAGACACATTGGCACGATACTTTGCTCGGTCACATTATCCTGACACCGAGCCAACGAGTCCTCCTCCTACCCAGTAATGCAGAGCACTTAGAAGAGAGCGAGAAGATTGCCTAATGTTAATGTCTTAGGTGTATCGAGGCCGGATAACGAAGAGAAGCATTCATATATTCAACATAATACTCAAGACTAGCTGCCTGTACAGATTGACCAAGAATGGTCAATCAAGACTTCGAGTTGTGTTTAGATTGGCGTATTGGTAAAAAATTATGTATATTTAAACAAATTTATAGTAATTTTGAAAATATGATATTTTATAAACATTATCAACACAGAAATACCAGGAAATTTCGAAAGATATAAAAACAACAGTTAAACAATCCACCGGGGCTAGGAGGCAAAAACAACTAAAACACAACATCTTAACAAACCACCGGACCTAGAAAGTTAAAGAATCCAAAACAGAACATCTTAACAAACCATCGGGTCAAGAAAGTTAATTACACCTTAAACACTACACAATAACAAACCATAGGACCCAGAATGTCAACATATCTACAACATTATTATTATTAAAACCCGATGATTTGAACATACCCGTGATTTTTCCTGTCTTATTTGACCTTACTTGCTATTATAAGATGAGTATCAATGATAAACATAAATAAACTTCTGAATTATTCTTATGCATATAGTTGGACACACGTACATACCTTGGCATTGAAAGACTCAAAGACTTCCTTTGAGGTCCAGGGGAGGTGCAGCTCCTTGCTGTTTCCGGGGAGGAGCATCGTTTAGGGGGAGCAGGGGAGGTACATCGTTTGTTAACCGATGTAGAAGGTCTTGTGACCGGTGTTGGTTTATTCACAGGAGAAGGAGATCGGAGTCTGGACGGAACATTAGAATAATCTTGTCTACCGGAAGTCTGCACAACATTTTGAACATTTGTACCTGTAGTTTGTTTAACTCGGTTGTTCGAGTTATTAAGAGAAACAACAGCTTTAGAATAGTTTCCACTTGAATTTAAATCACTTTGAGTTTGAGGTAATTTCCGTGGACTTGAGGAACCGACTGCAGGTGATGGAGATGCACTACGCATGCGCAGTGGAGAAGATGGTCTTTGTGAGGGTGAATATCCTGCGGACATTTTCCTTGGTGACTTTGGTGTATTTGGCATGGAATGTGACACGGCAGTGGTACTGGCACGTCTGACCGGAGTACGACCTTGACCCGCACGATGACCTACAATATATCCATATTATGGTAAAAATAAAAAATGCATACGTTTTGAGTATTTTAAAACTTAGCAAAAATTAAATTACTTTATATTCAGTATAGTTTAAGAAGACACTTTGATTTTATATCAATCAAATATATGTATACGGTGTGCACCTACAAACAATTTTGTTGTTGTTTTTATTGGTGTTTAACGTCCCTTTCAACACATGTCAAGGTCATATTGAAACGATGTGTGCATGTGGCGTTGTGTACTGGTGATGCTAATTGTAATATACATACCGAGCAAGTACATCATATTTTACAACGTAGATATTCATAAAAGCTAAAAAACATGATAAAGAAGTTGACTTTCAAGACACGGTTAATCAAATTCCTAAAATGTTACTACTTCATCTTATAACAATGAATAAACTATTCTGTGTGTTCTTTCTCTGTCCCTTGATATAAAGCACCTTGCGCAACAGATTTTATTTCAAGCATCGGAATGTATGCAGCCTCAGAACAAATAAATGATTGTTACGTATAGACAAAGGAATGTTGCGAATCACAGAGTAAGTAGACCATATATCTATCATATGAACAATGTCACTCTGTATGCAGCGTTCATTTATTTAAATATATGTACCCGTAAGACATTGGCGTCCATAGCACCGGATATAACGAGTATCATATCGACCAGCAACATATTAAACACTTGAAATAAACATACACTATCCTTTAACTGACAAGCCATCAACCATTTAAAGTTCGTTTCTATCCGGACCGCAGCAGTGGATCAATATTTCTAATGTTACGTATATACATTGATGTCTAAATGTTTGGATTATAAATACATAACGTTTATAGTAATACTGAAGCCTGAGAGTATTCTAATAAAACAAAGTTTGTCCAAAAATCCTTTTTACTGAAATAAACGTTTCGTTTGTTATAGTACGTGTTATGTCGTAAAACTGCTTGTTCAATGACGACTTATGGCTGTATAACTGTATGTTCAATCACGTGTTATATCGTATAACTGTTTGTTCTATGACGCGTTATGCCGTATATCTGTTTGTGCAAGGACGAGTTATGTCGTATAACTGTTTGTTCAAGATCGAATTATGTCATAAAACTGTTTGTTTAAGGACGCGTTATGTCGTATAACTGTTTGTTCAAGGACGCGTTATGTCGTATAACTAACTGATTGTTCAAGGACGCGTTATGTCGTATAACTAACTGATTGTTCAAGGACGCGTTATGTCGTATAACTGTTTGTTTAAGGACGCGTTATGTCGTATAACTGTTTGTTCAAAGACGAGTTATGTTGTATAACAGTTTGTTTAAGGACGCGTTATGTCAAACTGATTAATAATTTAAGGACGTGTACGCCGTATAACTGTATGCAATTTTATTATTGCTTTTTCATGGAGTTGTCGATTCGTAAAACTGTTAGTTTCAAAAGGATTACTTATAACTTATATTGACAAATATAATAAATAAAAATAAAGCCAACACAAAAAAGATTATTTAAATCTATCATTAAAATATAAAATTTATGTATGTTCACAAGTTGAAAAATAAAGTTTCTTACCAGCGAAGTTACATCGACAGGGATCGTGCTTGTCAAGGTAGTGTTCTAGAGTGTCCCAGCCTCCACCGACCCGGATCATCACGTGCTTACGTAGGATCTACAGAACAAACAAAACATTTAGGTTATTATAAATATTAAATCATCCGGGAAAGAGTAAATATAACAATTGCAGAATTATTTAGGCAGAAACTAATAAAAGAAGTCAAACTTGCGCAATTCAAATTGTATTACTTTGTTTCTAGATTTCTTCCCGTATCAGTTTACGTTCTTCAATTTTCTGTTGTCGTTCTCGTTGGGCTTTTCTTTCTTACATTTCTTGATGACATGAAATTATTTCTTATTTCACTTGACTTTATAAACTGTTCAAATACCAGATTTTCACAAGCAGACAAAGCTAATGAAAGGTTACACGAGAGTAGGTGTACATAACTTATGTGTTAGATAAATGACAAATATTCAAATTTAAAGATTCAAAATTGTCCAGTGTTTAATATTTCCATATTATTCATATTGCTACGTAGTCAAGAAGGTTCAAAGTCGTGAAGTGATTCACATTTGTATGAGATGTCTCACAACTATTCTAAATCGTTCAGTGTTTTAAATTCTATATTTTTTTCACGGAACTGGTCTACATTTTAAAGTGCTTCTTATATCTCTATGAGATTTCCTAGGAACGTCCGAGTCATCCAGTGTTTCATTTTTCTATTTCGCGTTTTGTTGATATGCTACATTTATGAAATAATGGTCACCTGTACTGAATCCTAACAAAATTATTATATTTGATAACATTCTATCTCGAATATGTTTTGTTTATTCCTTCCAGGTAAACGGAGTGAAGAGTATAAGCATTATTGCTTATATCAATCCGTTTCCTCCCCACAATGCAAGCAACAACCACAACACATGATTTTAATTAAATACAAATTCGGTACAGTAACGTACCTAGGATGAGTACAAACAGATTTAATTGCAGAATGTAATCTGTATATTTATGCACCACTTGTTGAAAACTTTACCCTCCTTTAATAGAAGAAACAGTGTAGGTAAGATTTGACCTCTAACCTCAGTATTATAGTGGGACACTGAACTCCGAATCAACATAAAATAGGAAAGCCAATTAATAATTTACGAATAGGGATAATTTTCTTAAACTATGCCCTGGCCAGATTTCATAGTATCGTGAATTATCAATGTATTTCACGTCAGTTTGATTGACAACTTATCCAACACTCTCTTTGTCTGGATTTGTTGACAGGTTGCAGGGAAATTAAATATCCCCGCTTCAATTATATACCTAGATTTCTCTTTGATAGAGCCCTGAACACATAAAAGGTCAATTTCTGTGAAGTCAATACTTAATCAGGGGAGTGTTATTTATAAAGCAATCAATTCATCAATAAATAATCGATTACTGTGTCGTTTGATCGGAGTGTATATTGATAATGTTGATTAGACAAATGTCCACCCGGCCAAAACATCTGAAGTGCGAGCTTTTGTTAAGTTGAACGTGGTTCGTTCTGTTAGCTTAACCCCATGTATATCTCTCACGATCTCTGACAAGTTCGAATCTACATCGGCGTGTTTGTGTATATAAACCAAGTGCATGTCAAATTCTTCCAACTTTTATCAAAAAGTAAATAATTCTTTTGACACTCAAATCAGCAGGTACGCGGTCAATATGATTGCTCACAGTCCAGCCATTCGAATTGTGGTCATTTTGACCAATTTATTTCTCTGTCCTGTTGTTATAGTGTCATTCTTGACCAATATGTTTATCTGTACCGGGTGATATAGCCTCTCAAAATAATGCCCAATAAATACTGTGTACTATACACCTCAGAAGGTCAATGTGATATTTCATTACACATTTACAAACAGATTTTGTTGACTATATACGTGGATTTAAATCATTAAATGTTTTATTAGCTAGATAAGTACTACTTGAATATCGATTCTCGTCATTTTACTACCGTTCTGTGTTTAATGCAACACTGTGCGATTTGTTCTGACTTCATATCAGTGTGTTATACTGGCTGCGTCACACATAAGATGTTAAAAATAGGTTTTTTACTCGCTCCCTGCAAAACATTCAGCATTTCTGGGTAGAAGAAGGGTCGGTTCGTTTGGTGTCAGGATGATATGACCGAGTAAATTATCATGTCAACGTGTCTGCTTTGTGCAGCTTGATATTTCAGTCAGTTAGCAATATAAAGTCGCCATCAGTGCGCTCTGTCACAAGCAAACACCGTCTTGATATGACCTTGACATGAGTTGAAGGGACGTCAAACCCAAATAAAACCAACATCTAACCAAATAGTGGCCAATACAGAGCAATTAAAGCACACATTTCATCTTTTATTGGTGTTATGTGTGTCTAGTGATGGTTGTTGTGTCTGAGCTAGGCCTCGGTTTTTTGGGTGTGTGTAGTGATGGTTGTTGTGTCTTAGCTAGGCCTCGGTTCTTAGGGGTTGTTATGTCTTAGCTAGGCCTCGGTTCTTGGATGTGTCTAGTGATGGTTGTTGTGTCTTAGCTAGGCCTCGGTTTTTGGGTGTGTCTAGTGATGGTTATTGTGTCTTAGCTAGGCCTCGGTTCTTGTTGGTGTTATGTATGTCTAGTGATGGTTGTTGTGTCATAGCTGGGCCTCGGTTCTTGTTGGTGTTATCTGTGTCTAGTGATGGTTGTTGTGTCTTAGCTAGGCCTCGGTTCTTGTTGGTGTTATGTGTGTCTAGTGATGGTTGTT
>JAUMGZ010162370.1:0-16107 GCA_032359645.1 Pododesmus macrochisma
AATTATGGTGCCTGTCTTAGAGTGTGTAGTCATTTCTAACAGTTAGTGTGTAATGTGTGATTTCCGACTGAGAGTGTGTAGTCATTTCTGACAGTACTTGTGTAAATGATGATGTCTGTCTTAGAGTGTGTAGTCATTTCTGACAGTACGTGTGAAAATTATGGTGCCTGTCTTAGAGTGTGTAGTCATTTCTAACAGTTAGTGTGTAATGTGTGATTTCCGACTGAGAGTGTAGAGACATGAATGACAGTAAGTGTGCAAAGGGCGTTGTAAGAGTGTGTAAAGTGTGTTGTTAGAGTGTGTATAGTGTGCTGTTATAGTGTGTAAAGTGTGCTGTAAGCGTGTGTAAAGTGTTTCTTACCTCTGACTAGGTAGAGAATGACGATAATCACCACACTATCCAGTAATGTGCGTAAAGAAAAGATCATGTTGGTTACAACAAGGACGACCAAGGGGTCAAGCCCATGGGGCAGCGTCCCTTAAATCGTCGTAAATCCCTGGCACAATAAATCCGGGCGTTAGAAAACTCCCTACATTTCGCTGAACCCCTCGGGGGCCACACTACCATCCCTATCAAATAGTGCAGGGATACTATCTTATCTTATCCAGACATCATTTTCTTGAATTGATTTGTAATTCCATTCACACGTTTTGCTTGAATCTAAATCACTTTGTATATTTTATGTATAAAAATTATTACAAATAAATGAATCACTCTTGTCTATAACAAGCACACCACTTCTAGTAAATCCCACTGAAAAAATCTCGGCAGAGAATCATTCACAATAAATATTACTATGTTATAATTGGCGCGATATAACCACAATTATTCGCTCTCACTCCCCCATTTCCTGAGTGCTACTGACTGCAAGGCGAGTTAACACCGGGTTGTGGTCAGATCAATTCATTGGACACCTTCTATAGGTTAAAACCGGTGCAAAAATATCATCGCTGTGTTATTCAGTAAAAAAAATGTAAGATTTCGCGTGAGAATCGCTACATAGCACTACAAGTAGCAATAGAAGTTATGTTTGCTTCTGTGATAAAAATACAAGTCGTTATCGCCAATCTATTTCTGATTATGAACTATGAACATAAAGTCCGCGCACGTTTTCTTCTCTATACTGAAGCGTACACCACGCGTTGTGTTCCTATATCGATGTACGAAGGTAAGTTACGGGCGACTTCTGTGTAGGTAAAAGATGTGTATACACACCAGGGCTATATACACATGCAATCGTTATGCGTTTTTAACAGACAAATAAAAACAAAATGTAACAGAATATAAAGAAAAAGCTTGCACCGCATAGCAAACCGTTCACCGACTGTTACATGGGGACGACAGAAACCTCTGTGTTGTACAATGTGATGCCACGCGAGTCAATGATCGCGTCACTAACACTACTGATAATAACGCACTCAGGTGAAAATTCAACTAACAAAAATCCGATGAAGTTCATCTGTATGCATAAAGTCTACTTTTCTCCTTCCCAGCTGAATGGTTGTCACATCTTTTTAACATAGACAGTGTTTATCGCAGAGCCGGTGCCGTATTCAAAGCATTATTGCTTTCTGGTTTATCCACATAACGTTGCGTTTGTTGGAGAAACACGTGCACTCTGAAATTACTAGTGTATAAGCCGGTGTTCTCCAAGAGAAATGTTGCTGGTGCTGGCTGCCTTAACAGCGTCACGGTGGGTGTTACAAACAGCTTCCTTGATATATAAATTACTTATTGTTTAATCACCTTGGTCTTCCAAGAAATTATTTTCTTATTTTTGTGTTTTGCTTCCAATGTGAAGAGAGAATATGTGTCAGGTAAGGTAAAAATATTTGTTAAATTTCGTAAACTAAACTCCACTTCACTGTTTGCTTAAACTGCACAGTTTTTACGTATATCCACGCGAAGTCGATGACACAGACAGTTGTACATGCGTTGATTTAGTCAAACTGTCTAATACATGATGTTGGAGAAGTTAAACGTCTGATAAAAGTTGTAAAATGTTATGAATCCAAAACTCAGCAACATAACTTGGCAATGAAGTGATCAGTCTCAACTTGAAGAAAATTTGGTTTTTATCATCGTGCAAAACAGGCACTTGGATTCTAATTGGCAGGCGCACTAATGAAAGTAGAAGTCACATGCATTCCCACTTATCTTGTTGTGTACGTTTTAATTTTTAAGTAGACAAAAAAGTTGGAATAATCACAAATTCTATTCAAGTTCAATTGGCTTGAGAATATTACTTGTCGACTGTGCACGAATTCATGTTTGCAAAACGAGTATAAGAGATCTCCATTAAAACTAAATCTTAACAGTTCCACCGAAAGTGATCAAATAGCGTAATCCAATAATCTTGAAATCCATTAAAACCACACTTTAACAGTACCCAAAGAAGTGATAAAATTACGTAATCCAATAATCTTAAAAATCCATTAAAACCACATTTCAACAGTACCACCGAAAGTGATCAAATTGTGTAATCCAATAATCTTAAAATCACCACAGACCATGGCGAAATGTTAGTCAATGCCATGTGTACGTTTCTTCATTATAAGTCATCTCTATAAGCACCGTATAATCACGGTCCGATGTACGTTAATAACAGCTTTAAATCTGGAGTCAAATAAAGAATACATTTGTCCAATCGAGAGTATTAAATAACTTCAGTGCATAGCCTGTCAGCCCGGATCATGTTCTACAAGCGAATAGGATGTAAAATGTTTAGCAAAGAAGAGAAAAACCTAGATTCCGAGCACGTGTCTGATAAGGCTTAATTTACGGTCGTTTCTTCAATAGAGTTTGTTGAAACGTCCTTACGAGCTGGCTTTTAAATATTGTCATCTCATAGCGTAATAAAGTTCGCCAGGTATGTATGTGACTGGAGAAAGTGTTAAAGGTGCCGAGCTTTGCTGGCTGCCAGAGTATTACAGTCAATAGACGGCAGATAAGCGGATGTCGTACATTGAGAGTCAACACAGTTCTAACACTTTTGCACTGTTTTTTGGAAATGATCCTTCAATACACAAACTATGCCAAAATTATCTATTTTGAAACTTACATCCGGTATTATAAGTTAATGTATTATGCAATCTGATCATTAATCGGAGAATTAATTTGTATTTTATCTATAACGACATCCTATTATATTTACTGCTCCTAAAAAGTAAGTGAATAACGTTTACTCAAATGACACAGTGAAATCGAGTGTCTGGTATGTAGAAAATATCAATACTGCACAGGAATAGCACCCAATCATAAGCAAATAGATCTCTGTTTACTTACTAAAGCACAAGAATAATTTAATACAACTTAAGATAGTCAGAATGTCATATACGCTACCACTTTGTGTCAGAAACAGGCGGGCGAACAAAATATATGGCATGCGACATGTGTGGTGGTATTATCAGAGCGACAGACTGGCCCTCGTAACGGAAGATTATTTTTAAGGGATCATAAAGGCCTCTTGTCTGTCTGCGTGCAGCAAGGTGTTTGTTTGTCTATGTGCATTAAGGTGTGTGTATGTGCGCATGTAGAATGTGATTTAATTAAACCAGGTAAAATTTACACCCGTTCTTCGCTGATCAAAGGATAATCTTCTGTCGGGGTATTTCCAATTACCTAGATGAAAAGATGATCAGTTCAGAAATGTTAAAATGCATGTCAGAAAAACCGTAAAATTTAAACAATGAAAGGACGATAAACACTCTAAAAAGTTTTTGAAACTCGTAGTTTAATTATGTTGGGGGCGGATCCACAATTCCTGTTAATGGGGAAGGCGCATTTAGAGGGGACGCAACACAAATATGTACCGGCACATGTAGCTTATAGCATTAACATGGGTTTTTTTATTTATAGAAATACAGTGAATTTTAATAAGTTAGAATAGTTAATTGGGGATTCGCCCCTCTGTATCCGGTAGTGTTGTGTATATAACAGCATGGTACGCATAACGTACTTGTATCTTCCTGTGTTGTCAATACAGTACGTGAAATTGTAATACCAAAAATACTCAAAAAAGGAATAATATAAGTTTTAGTCTAAGAATTTTGGAAATGGTATAATTGACAGATTCTATTGGCATCATATGAAATGATCTTTTACACACGTACGGATGCGCGAATAATCGCACTGTGTGTGTGTGTGTGTGTGTGTGTGTGTGTGTGTGTGTGTGTGATCAGTTAAGGCTTTTGTTTATAATTTTGGGTTTTATGTCACGTTGCACTCTTTCAGTGTTATCGCGACAAAAGTCACAGGGACCTCATGCAATGGCGATAACGCCTACGTCATTTGAACTACAAATGGGCTTGTTTTATCGTGTCAGGAGATTTCCAGTTCTTGTACGCGGGATAACCAACATAGCGCCCCCTCGGAATGACGTCCCGATCTTTGTCTTTGTCTCATTCTACCTTGCATCCCCTTTTACTAGACTGATTCTTTCCCTTTGTTACGCTGCTCTCTCTCCGCCAGGGCGGCGCTCCGCTATATAAAGTCAGGTAGCTAGCAGCCATCTTGAGTAGCTTTTCCTACTCCAGCTATATGCGCATATTTTTTGCGCGTTGTTTATGACGTCATCGAAAAATAACTACATGTATCTTCCATGACGTCATAAACAGACGCGAAATATGCACATATCGCTGGAGAAGTAAAAGCTACTCAAGATGGCTGCTAGCTACCTGTCTTTGTATAGCGGAGCGCCGCCCTGACGGCGAGAGAGCAGCGTAACAAAGGGAGATAACCAGTCTACCCCTTTTACTTTGATGAACCTAAATGGAACATTTGCTCAGGCTAGCAAAGCTTTCCATGCAGGTCATCCTAATTATGATCCGAACACAGGGGAGGTTCGTTTATGGATGACTGATGATCTCATATACCGGAAATACTATTTCCAGAAAGCAAACTGAACTACACGATTCGGAACAAATTGTTTCTTCTTTTAGTATTGCCCATCACAAAGTTTTATAACAAGAAACGGAATTTTTATTTCGTTATAACATTATAAGAACACACACAAATTATTTTTTAATAACTTTGAAAATGAATGCATAATTGTGTGCCGAAAACGTTTGCGTTTTCATTCAGAATGGAGAGGTTTTCGCGAAACAATTAATCCGTACAGAGAAAATATTGAAGAAACCTAGAAAGTTGAAACTGAAGTCTTACGTATAGGTTAAATTGGAAGTCACAAATGAAGCATACATCAAATTATCAGATCACATCTTATTTTTGATCTATCTCGATATCCTATTATTGCAATGCTACATGGTATAATGATATCATTCTAAGGCGTTTATCTTAAGGTCATCGTCCCTTTAACGGTTTTAACTTTTCTACACTTTCTAGCTTAAACACTGAATGACCATTATATTTGCCTAATTTTGATTTGTTGTCATGATTTGCGTAGGTTTGAACTTTAACCTCGGTGATTTTAAAATTCCTGCTTCCGATTCCATTGAACTTGACACTTCGACATGTTTTAAGGCGGTTTGAATGTCTCGATGATCCGGAAGACTATTCTGACTTGAGTTTTGTGTTTCTGGTAAGGACACCGACGTAAGAATGGTTCAAGGGTAGGGACCAGACAAATATCGGCACGTTTTTCGATAGGGCGCTTAACTGAAGATTCAATGTATAGCATCGCATTGGAATAATAAATATCCCAACATTGTGTTACATGTAAGGCCGATAAGAGAATCGCAAATGTATGGTTCATCCTTCTCTCTGCCCTATCCCTCACGCTCCCATTGCCATTGTCCTTTTCATGGCTTGTTGTTGTTGTTTTCTCCTTTTTGTTGTGATATGTCTGAGCGATTTATTAAGCTAATTAAAGTCCTAATAAAACAAACATTCTTTACTTATGTACTAGCTATATACCGTAGCACGCATGTAACACACATCATTGCAAAATGTACTAAACCAAGGACCGAAACAATTTGTGTCAGAAAACCAGGAACGACTACATAACAAGTATCGAAACAATTTCGTGTATACCTAAAACAATAAATAACTTCTTTGATGTGAACTGTCAATACAAGTCCGTGCCTATTGTGAATTGTCAAACATTTAGACTCGGGCAGAACATTATTAGTCATACAGGTTTTTGAAAGGTTACACAGTCTCATGTTCCCTGTCAGGATCTAATGTACTATGAGCCTTCGCCTTCGGCTCATGGCACATTAGATCCTGCTAAGAACACGGGACCGTGAGTCTTGCCAAAGACCATTATAACGAGTTGTCATAATGAAAACCCATGATAACTTTGAAAGAGACTTGGTTCTTCTTGCAAGATGTTGCCATTTTTTTTACGCAGATTATGTTGTGATGAGAAATACCCCCATTACCGTGCAAAATAGCGCGTGTTATGTACCTTGTCAAGATTACGAACATAGCCGTATGACGTTTGGAGAGTTAACCAGTCAGAATACGACATTTGTCTTTGCAGTATGACACAACAGATTATCATAATGAAAAGTATGAATAATCGTTTTATAATTAATATTATGTTTCTAATGTACGATATACTAAATTAATCATCATTGATGAATCAATTAGTAAGAAATTAATCAATGTCAGGTAATTGTTACTAAGTAGATTTTTAAACTGTTATTGATTAGTTTAACCAAAGGCTTGAGTTTTATATGCAGAAGCCAACTATTACTGTGTATCAAGAAATACACGTATAGGCATCTATCATTTTACTTAATCGCCGCCGTAGCTCAGAGAGTGTTCGCTTCGTGTGCGGAGAGTCAAGGGTTCGATTCCCGTCAACGTCACACGTACGACATTGTAATTTGGTAATATTCATTTTCCTTGCCTCTGCATTCCATTTTAGGTAGGAGAGGGACTGGTTGACTCGGTGTCAGAATCATTTTACAGAGTAAAAAATATCATGTCAGTGTGTCCACGGCGTCGTATTTCAGTGCGGGGCCATCAGTATAGAGTCGACATCAGTGCGCACTATCACAAGCAAAACCCGTCTCAATATAACCTAGACATGTGTTGAAAGGGATGTTCAGCCCCAATAAGAACAAAACAACATTTTACTGATGCTGATACCAAAGGAATTCAGCTTTTACCGTCTTGCCTCTTGTGTTCTGTCTTATCAGTTTATTTACTTACAGATATTTTACCTCATATATCAGAAATGAAAATCACAAGTCATACGGAATGTAACGTGTCAGTTGCAACTTTCCAGGGGAGACACTATTTTTGGTCAGAGTTGCTAGTAAGTCAAATTATTAGTTTTAACAATAAATGAATCTTAAGGAAAAAATTAAACGTGTGTTACATATTTCGTCATAAATTGTGGCATTTTTATTCAGGCTAATTAAAAAATATTATATGACAAAAAAGAAGAAACACCTGGCTTGTTATTGCCAATAAAACACCGGTTTTGTATAGGGCTTACACGTCTTATTATTTTGATCGCAAACTGTTTTATCTTTATTCGTTTTCTATAAATATGTATAGAAAAGCACGCTTTTACGTCATAAAGGGACGAATACGTACTTATGTAATACGAATGAATGATAAGCTCAGATAATTAGACAATATTTTAAATAACTGTTTTTATTGAATTGTAAGGAATTTATGGTTTGATATAGATATTAAAAAAAAAATAAATAACGTCCTTGTATAATCAAGATGCACATACTGTAAAGATCACCAAAGATTCAACCCGATGAAAATAGCGCGTTGTACGATAAAAAGAGACCTGTATTTTGTTAAGATTGACTGAAGATTATAGTTTTTGTGTTTCATGAGTAGAATAAAGCAGAAGCTCCGAATAAAATGACATCTTCGACAACTTATTTACTTTAGTAAGATCAGTAGAAGGTTGTGGTGTTCGGTTGTTCCTCGCTTTGCATACTATACACGTACTGACCATTACAGTTTATGGAAGCGTTACCATAACAAATTCACGTGCGAGAATGTATGTCGCTCATTATTAAGAAACATCACAACTGTTGCCATATTATTTTCTTTTAATTGATTTAAAAATGAAAACAGCATTGATCATGTTCTGTTTATTTTTGGTAAAGTTCCTGCACAATGCAATATTAACGGTTCCTTATATTTTCAATACCAAACAGCAAGGTCACCAGGGTATGTTAGCGACAGATGGTGTGTACCCTTGGGACATCAGCCACAGTTCGTTAAATTCTCAACGGGTTGAGAGAGGATGGTGACGATTGCAAGATGGAAGCATTTATCAATCAGCGCAGTGTTAATTGTCTAATTACCACAATCAGTATTACACGTGGCAAGATTGGTCTTTGATGATTTTGATCCCGTTGTCGTCAATTAGGATTTCAAATATGATAAGATTGCTCCATGACAATATGTCTTGTGGGTTGCCTAGAGCTATATGTTTAATGTGTCGTCACAAGAGAAGAAAACAAATGTCTCCGGTGCTTGCGAAAGTCGTAGAAAGTCCATACTAGGAAAATTAATGGACATTTACAGGCACCTCGAAACGAAATTCCAAGCAGAAAGTGTTAAGTTTAAGTATTTATATTTATTATTCTGCGAAGGGTCAAACCCGTTTCATTTAAGATATCAATCGTTTTAATAGAAACTCAAATCAAGACGACGGTCGATATTTATTCTTCGTTCACAGAAATACGTATCGAACTCATCCAAAGATAAGAATAGTATAACAATAAACTATTCGCACTGAATCTACGACATGTGATGTTACAAGAAGAACGTGTCGTCTTCCACTGTATACTCTTAGTTTCTGTTTCCGTATA
Organism: Pododesmus macrochisma; assembly: GCA_032359645.1. Lineage (NCBI taxonomy): Eukaryota > Metazoa > Mollusca > Bivalvia > Pectinida > Anomiidae > Pododesmus > Pododesmus macrochisma. The sequence goes on from JAUMGZ010162370.1 coordinate 8,755, forward strand.
ACTGCAGTGTCTTGCGCATGCTCGTTTCATAATTATAGTTAAAAGCCTGGCCACATGTTTTACACAACACAGTTTATTGCAGTTAAAGTTGCTGAAGTATACCTCATGCGTGAAGTTCTTGTATTCAGTGTTTATTTGTTTTTGGAAACTTCAACTCAAGTCTAAGTGACAACGAAACGGTGTCAGTTTGTTATAGTTCGCACCGAAGGCGACTTTATAGTGCTGTCTCACTAAAATACCACGCGACATAATACTGTATTCGGCTACATTATATGACATCCAGCTAACAAGTCCTTCCCCTACCCCGAATGCTGAGCGTTTGACGAGAAGCTAGAAGATAACCTAATTTTAAAATCTGTGGTTTGAATAAAATGCTCAATGCATGTGTTTTCATCACATTAATATCAATACGAGCAGCACTGCTGCGGTACCGTGCTAACTATTTAAAGGTGTCAGTTTATAATATGTGAGAAAGCAACTCTTTAACTCAAGTTGATTATAGTTATGATAAATAACATATATGTACACAATTATCATTCTTTTCACCAATTTTACTCGTCAGACCCTCGTTTAATTGGGAAATAATATAATGATCTCGCGTGGCAATAATCAAACTTGCATGAACACCTCTTTATTTCACAATGCTTAACATGTAATAAAAAATCACTCAACGTCAAATCAAAGAAATCTTATTCAATTTAATTTTCAAGATATAAAATTGAAAGTCAATATAACTCGTACAGATAAATGCCAAATTAAGAAATCAACTTTTAACAATGAAAGTATCTATGCGTTGAGGTTAATGCTAGAATAGAAACATAAAGTTTAACTATGTTTAGCATCTTCTAATGAATTACTTACAACAGACTTGTCGATCTTTACTTAGAGCAACAATCAAATACCTCAAACAATTACAAAAATTAGCATACACGAAACAATTAAACCATTGTATGCAAAACGTACATGTTCTGACAATATTACCTCTTGTAATGAATACTTTAAATATCTAAGATACATTTGCATATCAAGTATTTAATGATTCAATTTTATGGTCAAATAAACATGCCAGTTTGACAGCCATCGATCTTAAATATAAATCTGAAAGTGCTATATAAAACCTTCTTAATCTTTTTGTGGTCATTATTTATTCAATTTATGCCATTGTTTTATGTGCTCTGTTTTTAATATTCACTGCCTTTCAATCATGTGCTGTCCTTGTCATGTTCGCGCGAAGCTTTATATAGAAAGTAAGAGAGCGTTGATGACTGACACGCCGTCAGAAGAAACTGTACTTAAATATGTTTTATTACCAATGATTTAACAACATCATGCATTTGGACAATGTTTATAAAGCTAAAATGGCTTATTATAATGAGTTATAATTAAAAAAAAAAACTATAAGCAAATTAAAACGCTAAAAATGTGAACACAAAGGTTATCTCAATGTTCTATATCTGTGCAGACAAGGCCAGGGGCCAACAGTTGTTGTGTGCATTACCGTCTCGAAGAAAACTACTTTAGCGCATAATTTTGGTGACATAATTAGTCAATGTGTTCCTAAAAAACATATAATGCCGAGTCGTCAAGTTTGAAAACAGAAGGCATGTACAGCGTTTCACACTGTTGGATAACCAAGACTTATCAAAGTGTGGCGGGTTTTGGGGTGCACTTTCAACATAGCTATAGCTATACACACGCTTTTAAATCAATTTTTCGGCACTTTTCCGCTAATGATGCTTTTACTTGACCATACTTTATGTCTTAGGGGTATTACAGGCCAACCTAAAAAAGCAATATGACCTTCACTTCATTTGACTAAGTGACTAATGTTCTTACCTCTGCTCGACACCTTTTCGCAATAAAGGGGTTGGGATTTCGTTGTTCGATAAACGGGATATGTTAACCCCCTGCTAAGAAAGAGATTCCATGTAAAATTATCATCCGTCTTTCTGAACTATCTCTATTCCTTTCGGTTCCCGTTCCTGTCACCGCCTCTTTTCCTGTCCTATCTTTTGGTTTTTCTCCTTTGGTCTTTTGTCACAATATCGGGGAAATATTCTGGACGTGACGTTAAACCCTAATAAAACATAAAATATCCATGTAAAATTCGTTGCATGGGATGTAACAGATCACCCTTCTTTATTTTAAGTCCCTACTTGTTTGATTTCCACTTCCGGTTGCTGTTTCTCTTTCTGTCCTATCCATCTTTCCTTCTTATGTTTGTTGTCATGACATCAATGAACACACTAGAAGTGACATTAAACCACAATAAAACAAACAAATAACCAATCAGAGGTTATTGTTAAGTTTTGACATTAAGAACGTTTCTCAGTGTCTGTCCTGCTTATGAAATTGCACTCTACCATCAACTTAGACTTCAGTGTACTTTTGGTATGAACTTAACCTAATTCCAGGCTAATATATACTGTTTATATTTCGCCCTTTAAAATTGTCTAAATTAGAACTACGCAATGATCTACTCTCTATTTGGCTCTGTGCTAACTTCAAGCATATTATTAAGTTATTTGTACTGAATTCTTTTTGCATATACTTGTAGTTTAATGTATCATGCCATATAACGTGACCTTGACCTAATGTCACAGCTCAATGATTAAGTGTTTGCTCATATAGGCATACTTCTATGACCTTGACCTACTTTCAAGCAGAGTTACGAAGACAAAGCATATGCAATTAGATCAGACTATTTACCCTTTTCGAACATACTTATTCTGAGGGATGTGCCGTAAGGCCCATCGGGTCTCTTTTTCACAAGGATCCACGTGCGTTCAGCATAGATCTCCTTTTAACCCTTTCAGTCTAACTTTTGTTGCCGAGTTTTATAAATTTCGACAGTATCATGAGTATTTTGGTTCGGCTCGAGATTAATTGCGTAATAAGATTTATGATGAAAAAAGGTGACAAAGTTCATGTGATCAATCAATCTGTATGCTGATTGATCTCTTTTGATTACTGACAATATAAATTATAGCTTTTATGTGATTATATATGATATATATGATTAGGTGTGGGCGTGTGAGACATTGATGTTCATGTTTTAACCTTTTAGTGCATATACGTATTTACATCTCTGAATATATTTTTCACTTGTAAAAAGTGTTATGTTAGTGCTATAAGAAATCACGACGTCTATATAATTTAATTTAACTTCAACCACTAAAATGATAAACTTAATAATAATTTATAAGCTTTTAATTGGTTTTAAGCAGACGACACATCAAGGTAAACTTATGATGGAATGGTGTCTCAATTTATATCCTTTGTCTTAATGTAATGAATATATCGGACGACCATTATAAAACTACTGCTCTACATTCATCCGTTTGATATATATATATATATGTATATAGGTTCCCCTAAAATCTGAAAGTTAACTGACTCAAGTTGGATAAAATCCAATATCCAATCGTAACAAGTTGTAGTGCCGTTTTCTCCTACGATTTTCTGTCAGTAAAAGTATCGCTTGTTGATATTTGTAATCACCCGTTGCGGATGACGTCTGCGTATGAATACGAATCAAATAGTTTTCTCGACCCAGACACGAAAATGAATATAAATAATCGTTTTTATCACTTTGTTTAAAAATATAAACTCGAAAATTAAACTTCTTTAGACAATAGGTAAATATAATGGTTAAAAGAATAAACTTTATCAGGCGCGTACGTAGAAACGGCGTAAAAAGTTCGTGTGAGAGGTCACGGTATTGTGACGTCATTTCTAAATCAGGTTTCAGCCAATAGGAACGGTGCTAGGTTTTATCTAACATGTGGGATACAATTAGAAAATCCACCTCTCCAGAGTGACGTAACCTATATGGATCGTAGGAGAAAAAAAAGTAGTAAATACAAAAAACCAAGACGATATTCAAAAGCCGTAAGTCAATGGACATTGGCAAACGAACGGAAAACGTGGGACGCACACATAAAAAGAACCAAATATACATTTACTTACTAAAAAAGGAAACATCACGAACTTCTACAAAAAATTTGAAGCGAAACCATGCAGGTGCTCATAAAAGATACATCAACAACGCCTGATCAAATATGGTAAATCGTGAGCTTCTTTGTTTCTTCTTCTAATGTTTATCTTTAAAGTTTATTGCTTATTATGATTTAAGTGAGAAGGTCATGATCCCGCTTATGTTTTATCATATATTTCAATTCGTCCTACATATTCCATAGTCATTGGTCGCGTCCATGCGTGTCCACCGTTTAGACTTTGTTGGATTTTACCTTGGTCGACAACTTTGTTGTCATAAGTGAGATTATGAAATATATTAAATTTTAAAGATGCTGAACATATAAAAAAAAGACTAAATTAGCATGTAAATATTTTCAATTATGAACACTGTTTCAAATTATATTTTTCCCTCCTACACGCTTTCTATGATGCAGTTAATACCACTATGTTTCTAATCAATAATAGTTCAAAACAATTAAAACATCATAAGATTCTAAGTAAAAATATCCTTTTGGAGATAAACATGCTATTTTCAAAAGAGTTTCAAGTAGATTAGAAGTTTGGACCGCGGGGTGAAAACGCATAATTCTTAATATTTGACATGCCTTAACTTCAAACAGTCTCCTTCATGCGATTAGAATTCCAACGAACTACGTGGTCTTAAACATTGGAACATTTTCAAACGTTATTGCTTTGAAGAAATTAGTTTTAACCGCTGTGCCCCCAGGAGGACCGCTGTTGGAAGAATTCTCTGATTTATTTATAACAACATAAATTAAACTTTGAATTTTTCCTGGTCCCGTTAACAAAGAAAGGTGGATATAAAATTCAAATGAAAATAAAAAACGAAACGCACCAGCTGAACGATTATGGATGCACCTGATATTGCAAGAAAATATTAATACCAGTAACAGCAGCTCAACTCAAAATAAATGACCGCATCAGAACCTCAGAACATACCGTGGAATTAAAACCCAGTAAAAACAGTTCAACTCAAAACATATGACCGCAAAAGAAGAGCGGATAAAACATTGAAATAAAAAACGGAACGCACCAGCTGAATGATCATGGATGTAACTTATATTGTAAGAAAATATGTATACCAGTAACAGCAGTTCAACTCAAAATAATATAATATGATCGCACCAAAACGTCATAAAATACCGAGAAATTAATACTAGTAAAACAGTTCAACTCAAAAATATATAACCGCACTAGAACGCCAGAAGATACCGAGGAAATAATAACAGTAAGGGGCCATCCATATTTATCATCCTTTTTCCAAAGTCTGCAAACCGCACGCTCTAAGGGGTGTGGGGGTGGGAGGTTGTTTGTCATCATTTAGTTCGCACGCTTAAAGTTCCTGAAATCGCAAAGTTTCAAAATCCGGAATCCGGCTTCTTTTTGTTTCTTACAGTATTTTTTTTTAAATCTCGTTTGCCAGTGCGTTTGTTCATAGACTTTGGCCGCAACAGAACGTGAGAACATACGTAGACCAGAATTTGACCTACATACATCAATGCTAATGTGACGTCTGTAAGAAGTGTTCTTTTCTCTTAATTGGCAGTAGAAAAATTAAAGTGTCAGTTTATCACTCGAAGGAAAAAAAATATAAGAGCTGTTAAATTTCAAAAACAGAAAGATGATATAATCATCAATGAAAGCATTCATATCCATGGTTTTGTGTATTCTTAAATTGTGTTACATGATTCAGGCGCCAAAGTTATCGTCTGCATTTTATTTTGTCGGGACGCGGTGTTCTTTCTTTGACGGTTTGCGACAAGCATGGCTGCGGATTATTAAAAATTAAAAATCATATTATCAACTACACACATTCTTTGTGTATTTTGGATTACTTATTTGTGCATTCAGATGTATTCTGTGTGATTTTTTTTTTTTTGTACGATTGCACAATGTTCTAACAACAAAACTATTCACCATCGATACGATGGTCGTCAAAATTGTTAACGCTAAACTGTTATGCTTTTAAGATTGAATTTCTATTTTGATGTTCCTTTCTAGATTTGGGAAAAGAGTAGGTTTCGATTGTCTTTTCAATGGTTTTTCAAATGGGTATATTTGGTATTTAGTTTTATGAAAAAAACTAAAAGTTTTTCTGAGTGTCAGATCACATGCATTCGTTGAAACACCCCCTCCGCAAAACTACACTCGTTTAGTCGGACAAAACGTGTCAAAAACTGAACTTAACACTCAAACACATTTTGTGTTTTGTTTCCCTTAGACATGAGCGTAAGAGAGTAAACGTTAAAAACAAAAAACAAAATCGTAAAACATTTTCAAGTTTTTCGTTTCTAAGTGTAACATGTATATAACTTTCATGTTTTGGCTGAACATAAAGACACTTTTACTTTCATGCAGCCTCTTTGTACAGAGAATAACGCTTTGGGGGCAGAAAAGAGAGAAAGCATTGGAGACATGCATAGAAAACAGGTGATGTAATTAGTCCGTGCCAACCTTTCGATGCTAGTGTTTCTTTCATCTGTTAAGTCCTACTGGGAGACGGTCCAGAACTGTACCGATTTACCGCACTTATCGTAAAGCTCATCGTAACTTTTTGTCTACGGTTTCCTTTTTTCTTGAATGCACGCATGCATGCTCATACATGTATATAAGTATAGGTTTCGATGAGTGCAGTTGAAAGATGTCTGAATTATTCGTAGAGAGCATAGAATCATTTTAAAAGAAAGACATATTATTGAATCTAATTAATTTCTAACGCATATCTCTGCAGCCAAAAGACCGCTTTCCAATTTTCGAGATTAATAGTTCTCATAGAAATATATATCATTACTATTTTTATGTATTGAAAGTCACTGTTTATTACAGATATTCTTTGTTTTAATAAAACAAATTATAGAGGTGCTCACTAGAGTTTTGATTATCAAAGATAATTAACAAACGAGAATATTATTCTTATTTTACGAGGCTCTGATGTATCTCTGTGGAAACGGAAATAAAGATAATAACTGTATTCGAGGTCATGACTTTTGTATTACGTCAGTTTCCAACCTGATGACGTATGCTCTGTGTGAAAGCGCTGTGAACAGGTTGGTGCCAAAAGTAATAACACACAGGTCACCGATGTCAGCGAAATTGTACACATAATGTGAGACATTACTTTTGCTCATGTACACATAACTTCATGAAACAGTTCACTAAAACCAGCGGCGGTGGCCGTGAGGGCTAACGTGTTCGCCTCGCAGCTGGTACACTGGTGAGAAATCTGGTTCGCTGGATCAAATCCCGGTGGCGTCACAACCCAAGGCGTTAAGTTTTTGCACTCTCCTCGCTCCCTGCTAAACACGTAGCAATAATGGGTTGGAGGAGGACTGGTTGGCTCGGTGTCAGTATAAT
>JAUMGZ010162381.1:0-16105 GCA_032359645.1 Pododesmus macrochisma
CATTAAGTTTTTATTAGAAAAGTGACATGCATTTGTTCATTTTGCATAATTTTTATGAAATAATAATTTCTAAATAAATCTTTAATTTGTTTTTGCACATACTTTATGCCGCAGCTCCTAGCTCGATGTGTTTAAACCCCGCCATTACTCGCGTGCAAACCACGTGAAAAGAGAGAGAAAAAATTCTTAAAAGCAGTAAATCAGTAAAGAATGTGTTTGTATTAATGGTGTTTTGCTTTCACGACACATCTCAGAAGGCAACGGAAAGAGAACTATGCTATTACAAATCCCATTTTGACGATCGTTAACAACTAGACAATCATGCCGCGGACACATCGACATGATATCCCACTACATCACATTATTCAGACACTCAACTGACCATTCCAATTTTAACCTGTTTCTTGTCACTTCGCCAACCGAGGCAGCCACAAGAGTTTCCATAGTTAACGCAAAAGTTCGTTTCTAGTCTGGATCTATATTTTCCTGGTCGGAAGATCATCGAACCTCACATCCCAGCTCAAATAAACGAATGGTTAGGTAACAAGATACACTAAATAAAACGTAACACAGTGATAGACCAGTTGTAAAGGAAAACGTTTAATGTTGTGTAAAATAGACATTTCTACTTCCCTTCCCCTTTTTATTAATTTCAATAATATCTGTTTAACCTTTATAAATCATCTCTGTTGTTTCCGTTTTTAATTTACATTGAAAACATTGCCACGCCCACTTTAGTTTGTTTTTGATGTTGTGACATGAATATAACGTTTGAATTCCCACGCCGCGCCTTGCCTGTACCATACATATTATTGGTACTAACGATGTATTTTAATCAACGTCTCTGTGTATACATTTTGAATTAATTATAATGGAAATATGGAAACATAACAGTTAAACTGTAACATAACATTAACAGTTTTCAAGATTTCAAACGCTGACGTCACAACCGTGAATGAGCGAAACTGTTTTACCGTAACATCATCAGTTCATCGAGAAATGAATAAAAACTTACTTAGTCGTCAAAAGCAATAGAAAGTATGGACACACAACATAATTTAATTATTCCTATAATATACTTACTAAAATTTAAACGACAACGGAATATTATGGACAATTGCTTCGTTTGAAAATGGTTTCTAAGAGTCAATAAATATTAAAAACAATTATCGGATATAATTCTTACAAAAGATTCGGCAATTTCCAGGGAAAAACAGTCACTTCTACACCAAAACTTCTTCACTTTGAATTGTGTAAATTCAAGAAGAGTCTGAATTGTCAATCTCTAGTTTATTTTAGTTTAGTTTAGTTTAGTTTAGTTTAGTTTAGTTTAGTTTAGTTTAGTTTAGTTTAGTTTAGTTTAGTTTAAAACATATTTTATTATCATATATACAAATGGATAGAGAAAAAATTATCACAACTTTAGTAGCTCGCTCCAGATACAAAAATACATAAAAAATACATTATGTCACAAGAAAAAAATATTCATACGTTCAATTTATGTTTTTAAGAGGTACAGAAAGGATGGGGTTGCAGGGAAAGGGAAGGGCAGATGTCAGTTTCTTTTGATAACGCATTAAGCAATTTATTAAAATGTTATTTTTGATTCGAGGATAAATTAAAACATTATAACAGACTTAATATCGGTGTTGCGCGATTTCGCAAGTAATATATATTATATGCACCACTCAATTTAACTGAAGATGAATGACCCTTTTTCTCTGAATCTATTGTATTATAAATGTTTGCATATTTAATGAGCGTCTGTGGACTCTAAGCCAATCAGAGAGGTGGGCGTTACATTGAACTTATTAGTATGCATAGAAAACTGACATTTGTCACAGTGTTAAGAGATACTGCAACAAAACATCAAAGGAAGTAGTGCATGAAATCACTGGAAAGTTCCTGTTTACAATTATTCATTTAAAGTAGGCCGTTTTGTGAATTTGTAATAGAACATTCTGTACAAGATTTCAAAAAAGCAATATATAATAGAGTTTTAACACAGATACGCCATGAACTTCAGTGCAGTTCCATTACTAGCTAATACGAATCTTAGTGTGAGTAAAAACGATAATGCATTGACTTCTTATGAAACAAGCATAATTTAAATGTTTAAAATGCAACGATGAAAGTGTATATCCTAAGTGTAACAAATACAAACTGAGAAATTAAAAAAATGGTAAAACTTATTAATTATGAAAAAAAATAATCTATCAACATAGAAAAATGAGTAAGTGAAATAACTCATATATAGATCAAACAAACAAGACAAATTTTTCAAACAGAAAGTAAACGATAATATATGAATTCCGTGTATCATGAGACCAAACGTGTAAATGCCATTTACAGTAAGGGTGTATTATCGGGTACTTTTTTTTTTTTTTTTCTTATCGGGTACATTGTATACATGTTTCGTCATTAAACAGATTTACCCTTTGCTCTCTCAGATTAAAGAATTAGCTTATTTTCATTTTCTTCTTATGTTAGAATAAATACATATTAAATCTACAGTAAATTATCAGTATTACATTATATTATGTAGAAATAAAACAGTTGCTGACAATTTTGTGTGGGGTTTGGTAAACATGAAAATAACACACCAAGTTGCCACACTTAAATTAAACTGATTGGCCATAATTATACTCAATTACATACTCCTCAAACAAATTTATTTGATCATTTTTTTTCCCTTAAATACACAAATATTGTACATGATCTTAACAACTGCACCTTTCCCAGACAAATAATTGTTACTTTGTTACCTTTTTCCTCCTAAATACAGACACCACAGTCGGAACACCTCGGGCGACCTACAGTCTAGGAGGCACGCCACAAATTGATTTCACTATATTACCTACAAACAGAAAAATGATCACATTTCTTTAAATGCGTTTTTTGGAGGAACGACTTGTATAATACATACATAGACATCTAACAGGAAAACTTGACACCTCTTTTTACATAGGTTATACGTCAACATCTGAAATGACCGGAGCAGGGAAATTGGAAAGCACCGAAATCGCTCTAGATTAAGCTTCGTGGATACCCAAAGAAATAGTTCCCTACGCCGCTTCAAAATTGCAATTTTACTTAAAAATAAAACATTCATGAATACAAATAAGTTCCTACTTGAGCTCATTTATATACAGTTACTTTCAAACTCAGCGCCATCTTAAAAGCACTTATAAAATTCTGGTACTATACAACCGTTTAATGATATATCAATTTGTGGTGTGCCCCCTCTACGTTTGATGAGCATCGGCCGACGAGTTCCGAGTGAGAAGCATCGGCCGGAGTTCCGAGTGATATCTAATATACTTAAGCTGTAGGTAATCACAGTCTGAAATTCGTCTATAGATCAATTTAAGTTCGCAATCAATTCACCTTTGATCGGCAAAGAAATGTTAAACATTCAAATTAAACATTCATTGACGAGAAGGCCAATCATTATATTTACTTGTATCACGAACAACTAAGAGATCAAATGATGTTGAGGAAATGAGAAGTCTAATTGTTAATTAAATGTGTGTGTCCACGTGTCTTAAGCACATATCATTATGCAGGGAATGTGAGAATGTGAACTGCTTTCTACATCTACGTCACAGTGACTTGTGTTTATTTCAAAAGAGCATCTTCTATCAGTAATATTGGGAATATATAACAGTGGTCAACGAAGATATCAAACTTAAAAATAGCGTTGCGACGGCTTGTGACTTGTGTTTATTACAAACTTTCATTTCCTTCAAGCAACAAAGAATTTGTAATTTAAGTCAACGACGAATAACCTCCATAGGCGTAGTGTTGGCTTTAAAACAACCGAGGCAGGGGGTCTGAGGGTCGCAGCCCCCATAAGCTAACGACATGTTTATTATGTTCTCTTTTTTACCGAGGCAGCTAAATGTACACCTATGACCTCTTACTACAACTTTTTCTCGTATCCTTTTAGCAGGGCCGTATTTGGGCGTGGGGACCGGTAGGGGGAACACAACTTGTTTTCTATATTTTGCTCGGAACTTTGTTATTGTAAGTTGTCCCAAACCCAGAAAACGGCCTCTATGAAAATAACAGCAAAAGTGCATCTATTTTCCTATGTTATGCAATCCTCTGCAAAATCACATTGAGCGTAACAAAAGTGACGTATATTCGTTATTTTATAGCACGTGAAATCGATCACTTGACCATATGATGGCGTCAATCCATTGTTTAGTAGCACGTGAAATATATGGAACGGGAACAGCAACGTCATACACAGTAGACAGGGGATACTCAATCGGCAAACCTCGGGTGAATCCGTTACTCTCATTCTATTAGATGAGTATACGAAGTACACGGAAACTGCCGAAGTAGCGACGAGTGGGGGATACTTTGAGTTTGTAAACCAACCAATCGGAAACCACTCGGGCCTTTCCGGCAAGATCAAGTTAAAAGGGGAGATAATTCGCGTATATTTTGCAGTAAATTGGATTACGGTCAAAGGCAATCGTTGTCGCTAATTTAAAAAAAATAATTGTGTTTACGTCATTAACACTAGAAACGATGGCGTTAAAAACAGCTATGTTTATATCTAAATCAATTCTTAACTTATCGATTAGATAGGAGAGAAAAATGATGTCTTTTGTGTGACCCTGTGGGATCGAAAAAGTATACCATTGGTTGTAAAAAAAAAAAAACTTTACCTTACACTCGACAAGCCTCGTGCATGGCCAACATTTTATCAATTATGGTCACTTATAAGAAAAACGCTTATTTTACTACTAAATTGTATTATTTTCGTGAGATGTCCTAATCTGGGGTACGAAAATGGACATTCTAGGCCAAACTGCAAACAGCGTTAAAGCAAGTGAAATGCTTCCATTGCAGAAGATGAAAGTCATGGTAATTAGGACAGGAAGGCTGAGGAACCCACGCGATTGCTTGTTTCCCGTAACACATAACGCTATATAAGGAGATACTGTAAGAATCAAAGGAATTTTATATAGAAAGTCTTAAAATATATTTACATATTCAAACGAGTAACACATTGACTGCTGCATTTCATGGCGATAATAGAAATTGTTTCTCGTGATGAACAGCCGAGGTATCTCACACACAGATGCGTGTACCTGCTGCACGCCATTACATCATAATAAACACATCAAAATTAACCGCATTAATTCAGGTAATTACATTCACGGAATCGCGCAATAATGGTCGACGATTAATACACATAGCATGAATGACTCTCTGAGCGATATACGACGGTTTTCTGTAGCATAGCTTAGTCGGAATCTTTACCCCGTAACCCCGAGCCCCTCACCTCCCATCACATCTCGTGAATGAACTACCATAAGTGTTTTACTCTGTAACTCAGGGGGAATCAAAATGTGAATTATTTTATTAAAGCTTATTAATCTCGTGTAATATGCGTGGACGATCTATGTCAAAGAAGCTTCGTGGACAATTTACACTATCATTCAGATATCAGCTAAACTATCTGAGAATATGCACGGTGATTTATTCTTAACATAAGTTAATAGGTACAGCACACATATATAGACTTTTCTAGAACAGGTCAACCCGAAAGAGAGTTCACGAAAGCATCTATCTTTATTAAATCTTGAGTTCACATGTTCCAAGTAAAAGAAAAAAAATAATGAATTATTATAAATTATTCACTTTTTGCTTGCTTGCGTCTCGTTGTACCATCCACTTGGTAACACAGTTAATACAAAAACAGCTAACATTTTTAAAAGACACGCTTTCATAATACATGTCACCTCTTCAAAATCTTAACAGAAAATTGTTTTCAAAAATAACCAAGGAACTAAATGGCCGTGATTCTAACCCCCGCCTCGGACTCTAACCCCAACCTACCAGCACGAAGCGAACGCTTAACCTCTGAGCCTACGCGACGGTCGACCTTCTCGTATGCATATTTGAATAAAATCAGCTGTAATAATCAAAGTGATATTTGTTTAATGTCTGTTATCACTATTGGTGCCTTTCTTCTGTCTTTGATATGTATTCGTGTGTGTTCACGTCATTTTTAAACAAAATATTTCACATGGCGATTGATTTGAAATTTTGAACACAAATTTCATAATTTTAGGAAGATTTGTTTTTCTTTTCTTGGTGATAAGCGAAATAATCATGCTTTACAACAAACATTAATTCTATATATTTTGGCTACTCGGTTTTAATATTCTCAAATATCTAATCATGACAACATTTTGTATAATATCAAAGCATTTAGAGTTAAAGTAATAACAAAAAGGAGTCAACAAGAGTTAAAGTAATACCATTTTGTTTATCAAAAGAAAATTCTTCTGACAGCGCAATAAAATGTAAGTTCTCAAACAATTGCCGCGTGGAGTCCGTTTCAAGACTGCAAAGTTATTACACCGTGGTAGCTCAGTGGTAAGAGCGTTCGCTTAATGGGCGGGAGGTCCGGGTCAAAATTAGATGCTTAAATAAGGTAATCTTCTCACTTTCTGCTAAGCGCTCAGAATTACAGGGTAGGCCGAAGAGGGACTAGTTGACTCGGTGTCAGGATAATGTGGCCGAGTGAAGTATCATGTCAATGTATTTGCTGCGTGATTTATTAGTTAGTCAGCACCACAAAGCCGTGTTCAGTTCGTAGTGTCACAAGCAGACACCGTAACGATAATACTTAGACATATGTTGAAAGGGACGATAAATCCATAATCCTAAACAAGTTAACTGTCATTCACTGACTGATGTATTCAAATTTTAAGTTATTTGATTTTGTGTTTAAGCAAAACTAGGAATGGTAATTTCACTCTACTTTCCCTAACTTGACCTCAACATGAGTGATTGAATTACAGTAACTAAAGATATGTGAAAGAATTTTATACTCGTAACTTTTTTCAATGGTCGTGTTTTAATCAGATACGGATTTAACAGGTGAATGTAGGTAACACATTTCTTCCTATGTTAACTATCAACTGTATCAGAAATACAAATTAAACAAGCTAACACGTTTATAAATGTAAATTAAACTGATTCGTGAGGGATTTTTCACATTCAAATAATTCAAAAACTCACTGTGCGGAGATTAACGCGGTGCTATCTGATTTAGGTGTTAATTTGAACGCGTTATCTTTGAATCATTTCTTTCAACATTATATATCAATAAAAGGCGTTTATTGGCCCGTTTATTTTTTATCAAATTTGAGGTAATTCAAAGTGTTTATTTCAGATAAGGAAATAGTTATGCCACAAAGCTTTAAACTATTGCTTTATAAGTGGTTTATGCACACCCCAATGTTTACGGTTACTGTCTGATAAGTATACGGTGTAATATATAAGTCAGACATATTAGTTTGTTTCAGGCATTTCTCAGAAACACCAGCCTTAGATTTTATTGTTGAAGGATTGTGTAATTTTTATTGAGTTTCAACCCGCAATTCAATTTTAAACAATAAAAATACCGGATCATTACTTGCGTTTTATGTAATCGGAAGATTTTCGTTATTGCATTATAAAAAGTAGTCAAATAAATACATTTATGAAATTAAGTCATGAAGATTATAAAACGTCGAAAAGCTAGCACAAACGTGATTTTGTGAGGTCTCGGTGAACTTTATAGGATTTTCGCACCTTCTTTCAATAGAGAGTTCTAATTAGCGTAGAGAGTTCCATCAATTAAATGCCCACTGTAGATATAAGATTTGTTTATCTTTCAATTTTGTGAATGAAAATCTGTCGCCGACTCTAATAAAGTGGCCGCCTTTGTGATGTTTGCACGAGGCTAAAGTCGCTACCACACATCGTTTTGTGAATGGAATACTTAACTACGTTTAAACATTTAATTAAGGGTATTCCGGCTTTAAGGGTATTTATTTTAAGTCAAATCTAACGACAAATATTGTGTTTATGATATACAAGAAAGAGTCTTTAATATTTGAGATCTAAATTAGACTACCCTGTGTTTGTATTGAATGACCCTTCAACTAACGTGTTTTTCTCACACGTTTAAAATGTCAGACATCTTTCTATTCACAGTAGGCTCTTCAAAACGCTAATTTGAATCGAACAATTCTTTTTAAATGTTTGCTATATAAATTAATGACTATAAATTAAACGGATGTTGTTTTATTATAAAACATTTGTTCTTCCTTGCCGTTTGTAGTAAAAGTGTAAACTTAATAATTCAATTAAAACCGTTTTAAAATTTGAAGAGATGATGTTTGCACAGGGAAAACTGAAGTACACAAAATTTTGCTTACATCTTCAAGGAATTTGAAGAAACGATTCAACGGTTGCTTTGAACACGTGCCTTAGATATGAAAATATTTCAAAATACAAACATTAGTCTTGATGTTTATTATACAAGACTTTCACGTGATTGGTCGTACTTAATTGTTGGTTTTACTTTGTTAACCTATGAACCTTGTATCGTCATAATCTAAAGGCAATTTTTCTATAGTATTGACTTTGCTCTCTAGTTTTTTTCCGTTCGCACATGAATTGTGTTTGTAATAAACACAAAACTGCACACATGTGACATCACTTAACTTAATAGTTTTGTGATCTCTTCGATTTTCATGAGTTAAAATATGGATATTTTGTATCTGTACATTAAAACCATGATGTGTTTATTGAACATTTAATTATTACAAAGTTGAAGATTTTCTTATCTTTTGGCTTAAAATTCACAAGTGTCAGAAATAAAAAAAAATGGAAAGATAAGCATAAATCCTGAGCAGTATTTTAAATCTGAATATTTGAATTTGAATTCAACAACTTGTAATAAGTTTTTTCTCACGTTACTATATGAATATCTTGTGGTTGTCTTTTATGTTGTACAGGGGACATCGCACACAGAGTCACTCAAACATCTCATACTAAGCTTGACCTTCCGAGTCTCCTTTACGAAAGAGTTCACACGGCGACCTAACATCCACTAATATATACTTCAAAATAAATCCGAGTGGAATAAGTCAACTGAGTTCATGCCAAAAACCAAACAAACAGATTCTCCTTCATTCAAACAGTCTTTCACGATAGGGATGGACGTGGTATTCATGGCGAGGTGATTTGATTTTTGTAGGTATTATTACGGTGTACACACAGGTGATGTCGCCGTATAGCTCCTGTGCAATCAATGGGGTTGGGTGTCCAGATGCGACTTTTGTATAAACTATACTTTAATATATGCGTGTGTTCTATTGACGATGTATCTGTACCCGACAATAGCCAAGCCCTCCTACAAGTTATAATGACAAAACCCTACACGAAAACATGTAGTGAAAGCACACGTGGTTGTGACCGAATGCAATACGATGGGATTTATGATGCTTTAATTAAAATGGTTCGTCTTCCATGGGGTCCGTTCGTATTAACCTCGTTATAGTACCGACCGAATAAATTGGTGTTATGCCCTATTTTATTTAAGTTTAATTGAAATTTAAACTGGAATGCTTGAGTAAGCTTTCTACTATATTCCTCTTCAAATTTATTTTGTTTAAAGACGAAATTAATTTAAGGCACAGATGCGCAGTGAAATATGCTTCCGAAATCACATCACTTTTGTCCGTATTGTTGGTTTTGGTAACGTTACATTTGTACGGTACTGTTACACTATGTAAGGCGATGTCCATTGATGGTAGTATTTCACCTGTGAATGGATGCATGTTTTTAAATTAAATAGAAATATATCATTTCATTCATAAACCTGTTCTGTCGCAATAAACTTATACAAATGACACAGTAAAATATGAACTCAAATATCACATACCGTCTAACTTGCAATTGTTGTTATAATTGTTCGATTTGAATGAAAAAAAATCGAAACTGCATAACAAATGGCCTATTATAAGAAAGTGTCGAATTTTAGTAAGTTAATTCGAAGCTAAACACAAAATAATAAAAGATCGTTAGTGCTTTGTTGAATATAAAATATTATAAGTATTTCGTTAGCAGGGACAATGACCTATTGCAGTGCACGAGTGTGAACCTACACAACAGGTGTTCGTATGTTCGAAACCCACTGACGCACTAAATAAAGAGGTGAAGTTGATAGTCATATATGAGTTATATGTCTACAGTTCTGCATTCGGTACACTGAACAATGTCTGGTAGACTCGGAGTTATAATACTGTAACCTAGTTAGATATTTGATATTTTGTCGAAAGAATAAAGGTTTTTTTATGTTTCCACAAGCAAAAAAAAAGTAAAGCAGCACAAAAGTTGTATTTCTGATTTCCTGTGGACCAATACGGAAATAATGCGTAAGGGAGGCGTATATTGGTCTTCTCGTGTTGACGTATGATTGATAGTTGTGATGATCGAGACCTGTTTAAAACAGAGAATGGTTGTGATCACTAGACGTATTAACGACCTACTCATTATTGCGTACACCTTACTTATCATTATTATCTACAGAACTGATCATAATACACCGAGCGATAAACACAGAACGAGTGGCTCGTTAGTGCGAACACCGTACAAGTGTATTGATGATGTCTATAGTACCGATCACAGTACACGGAGCGATAAACACGGAACGAGTGGCTCGTTAGTGCGAACACCGTACAAGTATATTGATGATGTCTATAGTACCGATCACAGTACACGGAGCAATAAACACGGAACGAGTGGCTCGTTAGTGCGAACAACGTACAAGTGTATTGATGATGTCTATAGTACCGTCCATAACACACCGAGCGATAAACACGGAACGAGTGGCTCGTTAGTGCGAACACCGTACAAGTGTATTGATGATGTCTATAGTACCGATCACAGTACACCGAGCGATAAACACAGAACAAGTGGCTCGTAAGTGCGAACACCTTACTTATCATTGTTATATACAGTACTGATCATAATACACCGAGCGATAAACATGTAAAGAGTGGCTCATTTAATCAAACAACACTGAGTGATATAAACACAGAATGAGTCGATACCTAATTACAATTGACAAGGACGCCCGCACATACATTATAAGCAATACATTGCATATCTCGAGCGAGCAGGCGATGCTTTGGCACATGCAGTTATGCACTCATAAATGAAGTTGCTTATTTGAAGGGATATTTGAAGGCGACTGCCACACCGAATGAAAATATATACCAATATACGCACGCGCGTATAGTAAAATGTTCTCAAAGTCATAATTTACATTCAGAAATGCACTAGCATACGAAAAGTTAGGGCGTTAATTTTTCTGGGAAACATAACCCCGTATCACCCTAGCTTACCGCTGACCGTCGCTCGACGGACGAGTGCGTATATTTGTATTGTCTGCGGGCGCCTATGGTTGATATATACAGTACAGACCAAACAACACTGAGCGATAAACATAGAATGAGTCAGTAGTATGTTACTTACCGTTTGGGAATACAGGACTGAGTGAAACCGTGTGTTTGCAGCCAGCAGGACGGCGCAAAATGCACCACTAGCAATTGTCACAATCTCAATTTTACGCGATAAGTGTTAACGAGACGACAAGCTCTCATATTATACGCAAACAAACATCGTTTTACTTTTTTAAACGACTAGCCAGAATTCTTTTTTATCTACATATGTGCATTGTGAAAAGACCGGCCGCGTCAAATCTTAAATGTTATAATTAGGTAATCTTCTCGCTCACTGTAAAGGAGGACTGGTTGGCTCGGTGTCAAGGGAAATATGACATAGGGAAATATCAAGTCAATGTGTCTGCGGTGTGATATTTCATTGAAATAGCACTATAAAGTCGCCATAAGTGCTCACTGTCACCAGCAGAAACCGTCCCCATATGACCTAGACATGAGTTGAAGGGACTTTTAACACCAATGAAACAAACAAAAAAAATCATTGTGAAAAAAACCTTTTCAGTTTGAATTGCAACATGCCTTTGGTCGCTGCTGTAATTAATTCCACAAATTTAGATTTTTCTCTTGAAGCTGATTGTTGTAATGGCATCAATCAGGTAGACGTATCTATATGTCTATGTGTATCTAAAATGGGGAAGCGGTATAATTATACAACAAAAAAAGGAAAGAAAAAAATAACCGCATTTTGATAGGTTTCCCTGCACTGGCTGGATTCTAGTGTGCCTCGGTGCAAAGGTCATCTTGATGTCAAGTGTCATTAATAAAAACATGAGAATTTATAGCATAATACACAATTAATTACATACAATGATACGACAGTTTTTATTTATATTTCTTTAAACTCAGATTTTCAAAGGTTATGTCCTTTGCACTTTGAAATCTGACTTTAATAGTGAAAGAGTGGGAGTGTATTAGTTACTCATCTCAATTCGTATATTTTAATGTGTTCTAGGAATTATAAAAAAAGGAAGGAAGTACAATAAAAACCATCATCGTTGTATCATCGATTGATATACATGTAGTTTGCAATGGCAGTCCCCTTCCCCAAGACTCCAATATTCTATCAAAATCCACTATATTTCTACTGTTCAACACGTGTGCCCGTGCAGATAATATGTTGCGCTCCGTAAGTAACACCCCCCCCCCCCCCCCTCCTGAAATCCTGGGTCCTTCGCTGGTTTGTGTAAGATCTATATACATACCAATAACTAAAGATGACTTCAAAGTATTTTAAAATATCCGTCAACGTATGATTTAGATAAAAACGGACGCACATGTACACAAATGTATATAGATCTACTTACCATAACTACAAACGCCACAAATTGATCAATTAACAAATTTTACACATATTTGATTATAACTAGCCCTTTTTCAGTTAAGTGACATAGAGCGATCAAAGGTCTATAGCTAAAAATGTCTAAATTACCCGTAACTTGTCAGCAGTTATGATCCAGTTATCATTAAAAATCTTAAAATCTTAATGTGTTTCATCCGCAGCTAAAGTTGAGTGATCGATTCTCTGGAGTTACATGTGTGAAATATGTAAGTATAAAATTATTCCCGTGGGACAGATAATCTTATCTGAAACGCGTAAAACGTTGATGTTTTACAATCACGAGTTATAAATCACCATTAAGCTTTTAACCTCGCATTGAAGCTCGCCATTATGTCCGTTTTATGATGATATTATTCAGGTGTAGTCATTGTCACCTAGACGTTTGTTGTCATAATTTTATTACCTAAGATCCTAAGAGTAGATCGGACGTCCAAAATATAACGCATTGAAAGTACTTTGGTCATGTGATCACCTCAAAATTCCATTTATCAAACTCGGATAATAACATGAATAAAAAAATCTAAAAGTCTATGAAATATTTTTTATAAAAAATAATCAATGAAGAGCCATTTTCTGAAGGAAACTGACAGTATAGAGATTCTCACAGCATCTTAAATGCTTTCTCTCGGCAATTTTGTAAACTATTTTAATTTTGTATTGTTATTATAAATAGAACGAGAAAAAATTACGATAAGGATTGCAATGAAGTCAGAGACCCCACGTTATCTGAACGAGCACACGTATTCTTCAGTAGGGACATAGTGATTTTTGATAAGATATGGGATTTTAAGCTTGTAGAGAACAATGCTTTACAATATAATATATTGCAACCCTTCGCCGAATAGATTTGTTTGTTTGTTTATTGAGGTTAAGCGTCCCTTTAACGCGTTTATAGGTCATAACGAGACGGTGTCTGCTTGTGACAGTGCGCACTTATGGCGACATTATAGTGCTGCCTCACAAAAATATCAAGCCGCATAAACATACATGTACTTCACTTAGTCACATTATCCTGACATCGAACCAATGAGTCCTCCTGCTACCCATTAATGCTGAGAGCTTAGCAGGGAGCGAGAAGATTGCCTATCTTTAACGTCTTGGGTTTTGACGCGACCGGGATTCGAACCCACGACCTGGTATTCATTGTTTCATTGAAATTCATTGTTTCACATTTGATATAAGTGATGTGCATCTCGAAAATAAGACAATTCCCATTACACTACCGTGACATAAGATGTAATACAATACAAAAGCAAACCTGGAAAATGCTAAAATTAGCAAAACATTAACAAAGGTCATTTTCAGGTACACAAATGTCTTAACAATCTCTAGTTCAACTTTCAAAATCATTTCAAACCAGAGGTCAAATAATATCATTTATGTCCATCTTGTCATGTGCTTTATTTTGATTCTTGAATATATTTGTGTCCTCATGTTGTGCGTTTTCATGTACAAGAGCGTAAACAATAAAATCTTGAAATCTTGTTATCAATTTTTATTATTTCATTTTCAACCCAGCAACATTAGCTCTATTGACTGTTAACTAAGGGCTCCGTCCACTGACTGGCTTGATTCGCTTCTCTCATACTAAGTACGTAATACAACTGATGTTAAATGGTCCGTACTTTATTAATGCACTGTTACTACGTTTGTGTGCAGGTGAATTGTTTGATCGGTACCGTACTGCACACTGCATACTTTATGGAATTTGTAAATTCAAGGATGATAAAGCAACATTTTATAAAGTAAAAATACTTTAAAAGGGAAAAAGAGAGAGTTGCTAATGAACTAATTTTAAATGATCCGTACTGTATTAATACATTGTAACACGTTTGAATGCAGGTGGATCTTTTTGATCGGTACAGTACTGCACACTGAATATATTATGGAATTTGAAAATTCAAGGATGATAAAGCAACATTTTATGAGGGAAAAGGAATTTCAAAGGACAAAAGAGAGAGTAGCTTATGAAGATTTATCCTCGTGTGTCATCTGTAACCATGTACTAAGAATGAAGACAAGCGATGTTTAACATTCGAGAATGATTCTATCTCCACATATACATAAGTCATCTTAAATCTCATCAGACATTTTATGCATCTTTCTTTAATTAATTCACTTATCATATACATCTTCTTCGTACATTACAAAACATTTCTATGTCTAAATTTGGCTGTGAAATAAGCGTCTGAAGGGAAGCAATAACTCAGGATTTTTAACAAAAGACAGTTTTCAACACGTCCATCAATCAGCTGTAGTCCATGCTTAGTGAACTCATACAGTAGTGATAAGTTTGACATTCAACAAGTTTATAGGTATTTCAGTAACTCGGTTTGATTCTTCTTGTATTATAATTAAGTATGTTTTTTGTACATCATAACCATCGTGAATGTTTTGTCACCGTTTCCCCCTTTGGCTCTGTAGCTTTGATTTGCTGAAGTCTTGTCTATTCAAAATTAATTCTTCTGTTGCGTTCATTCATGACAACAGCTTCGAGCAAGATCTGGGGTTCGGGACGGTGTAACTCACACAGAGTTTTGGCTCCTTCATTTTATAAATATCATATTTATCGGAGGCATGATTCAGATAGTATTTTTGTATTCTTAAAGACCTAATGCTCAAGACGTCATTTGTAATGCCCGTCTCACTTCATCCTGCATGCTGGCGTCTTTTTGATGAAGCTATTGTTTGTTTGTCAATAACTTTTGTTTTGTTGATCCTATTTCTTCTTGTTTTGCATAAAAGTCAGAAAGTTGGTCCATGCGGTTGATTTGGGCACTGCGTTCATTCACGTTTTACTTTAGAATTGTTTCAAGGGGTAGTTGTGTGTTAATGTGTTATTCCTTTGAATTTTGACATTGGTTGGCGTTTTCGTAAGTTATGCTTTCTCTTCTTTGTTTTGGATTCGGGTTATTGGTAACTTCGCAATAACAGCTGTTCAGATGTCCCACATCATATCTGGCCTCTACCCTTCAACACATCTGACTACCAGTGACCCTACCAGAAACACAAGTTCCCGCTAGCATAGCTCTCCAGATCATAGAGACACTCAACCCTCCCTACCACGTTAAGGTGTCAAGCACAGGGAGGAGTATGTATAGGGGTGCAACAAAACAGTTGTCATTTGTCATTTCACACGTCTCTTCCACTCGGAGTACATGTAGTTGTTATGATGGCTGATATCGGCTATCGTAATTATTATCACGTGTTTAAAATATATAAATGAAGAGAAGTCATCTCAAAGACAATGCACTTTGCAACATTGCAAGGAACATATGAACATATCAAAAAATATTCGTGAAAATCTGCCCAACGGTCGTTAACAAGAAGTCGAAAGGTCTTAGCAAAGCACATTGCCATAGCGGACATATTGGATTACGTTAGGCAATATCAGATAAAAATGTGAAACGGGACCACAAAAAGAACATCTACGTTAAAGTTT
>JAUMGZ010162403.1:0-16729 GCA_032359645.1 Pododesmus macrochisma
CAAATCCGGTTAATATATATCTGGAGGTTTTCTTTGACCTGTTTATTCGTGGTATCTATAGTGATGATATACAATGTATATTCATTGCAAGTCACTTGCAGTTTAACTTTTTTGGTACATTGCGCCATATAAATATGAATAAAACAAGGAAATATACTATGTTTGGAAAAACGTGTCATAAATCTATAGTCTGTGTATTTCTGTACAAGTGTGGGAAGAACAAATACATCTATATTGAATTATGCACTCAGCGCCAAATCAGCCGTAAGGTGACGAAAACGCACGTTATAACTAAACTATTGTTTTAAGATACTTTTATCATTCACGAGAACAAAATATTTCTACCTTTTCAATTTAAAAACATGTAACATATATTCATCACCTTTGTTAACCACATGTAACACGAGGTTCACAGTATTCATAAGAACCATTACATGTGGTAATTAAATTGTCGTAAAATGAGAGTCCCTCGGTACGGACTTTGTCCATGTGCAGTCAGTCTTAAGGTCAGTGATACCAAACCTAAGCTAATTACATACCTCCTTTAAACGATGAATCTATTACTACCGTTCATTGCAAAACTGTATTTATTAAAGCGTGGATAGATATATTCAGATAAAATTCCATGAACGATTGTAATTGAAATCAATATAGTCATACTTGCCAAAAAGTCTCCCACATTGATTGATAGTGAAACTCCCTAATTTTCAGATTAAAACTCTGGCCATTCACTACCCTATGATTCTTTTTAATATTCCCTGTTGTTTTCATCTTCAACATTAAATCTCCCAAATGAAACCTAAAATTCTCCCCCGTTTGAGGTTTTCAACGTTGACAGGTATTCACAATTCAAAAATAAAAAAGATAGAACAATCTTAAAACTGAATTATCTGATCACTGTGAATTTCCTCGGCAATTAACGTTTCCACCACCATCACTTATACGGTATCAATGTACATCAAGAAAAGTTTGATATGTTTTTTGTTTGTCTAATCATTACGTTTGTTTGTGTGTGTGTTTGTTGAATAAGGGCTTAACGTCACGTCCAGAGTATTTCACCGATATCGTGACAAAAGACCAAAGGAGACAAATCAAAAGATAGGACAGGAAGAGAAGCGTCGACAGGAACGGGAAACGAAAGTAATAGAGATAGTTCAGAAAGAAGGATGAGTCCATACAACGGCGTTTCCGCCTACGCTTCTATCGAATTTTACATGGGGATCTTTATCGTGCCAGGGGGTTACTAATTTCTGTACACGGGAGGACCAGCTAAGCGTCCCCTCTGAAGGACGCGCAGATCTTTGGCTGGTCTCTACCCTTCAACATGTCTGACTTGGGTGACCCTACCAGAATCACAAGTTCCAGCCAGCATAGCTCTCCAGGTCATCGAGACACTCAAACCTCCCTACCACGATAAAGTGTCTAGAACAGGGAAGCTCATCATTACGTAGTTCACACTAATAACTTTTGTCATCTGTAGCTGTCGTTAAAGTACATTTACATCTTATACTTTAGATTCTACTTTCTGTGTTACAATATGTCTAGTTGGCTATAAGTCTTAATGTCTAAAACATTAATATCCTTCTATCTGGAAATCTCTTGATAATTACATCATTTATAACCAGAGGAAACATTAGCCGATAACGTCACTCACCCCGGGAAACACGAGGAATCAAAACGCAATAAACTCATTCTTAAAAATTAAGATTTGATTTTCCTGATGATAACTTGAGTATTCTGTGAATGAGTATTCGTAAAAAAAGAAAAAAAGTAGCATTTATGAAATCAACGCCAGCATGCAATATGATAAATTATCGTACACAGTTGCAGTTACTCATTAGAATGGCCAATTTAGATAACTACATTTATGGTGAAATATAGAAATTACTGTAATTATTGGTTATTTCGACTTTGCAAGTTAAAGTGGAATCATGCTGCTAGTATTAAGGGAGGTAGGAGGAAGTTAAACAATTGTGATCCGACCTGCTAATGTTCATCCGACTTGTGTTTGCCTTTTTAATTGCATAACAGAAATCAACTCAAAACATTACACGATGGAACAGAAATAAAAAGAACATATAATACAAGACAACACGAAGCATCAAATTCAAGTAAAGATTAATGGCATTCTTAAACGTAGAAGATTAACATTCAAGAATGTCGACTATACAAACACATAATACACATATTTCTCTAAAGGTAATAGAATAATCAAAAGTTTTTCATCTTTACCTAATTCACTTAAGTAATGGTATCATTTTATCTACATAAAGCCCTATGTTTCATGGCAGTTTAATTTTTGAAGTACTGTATGTGTAAATTTCTACTTATCATCACGGAAGCAAGCCTGCTACTGTACAAGACGATAGACAGGCTTTGATGGCTTCATCTTGAAGATGATGTTAAGATGAAGTTAATTTCAACATCTTTTGATGTTTATCCCAAACTAACATTAATAAGTTACGTCATAATCAACAGAGTGCGCTATAGGGACAGCTCTATTAACTGAACAAGATTTTACAAGACAGCTGTGTGTGATATGAGGTATTTATACAATCTTCAAATATGAAGGATTTCATCAAAAAACTGGAAACAGTGTTTTACGTACATGAACTAGTTAATTCAACCTGCTTTCCTGTGCTCGACACCTTATTGTTGTAGGGAGGTTTGAGAGCCTCGATGGCCTGGAGATCTATGCTTGCGGGACCTTGTGTTCCTGGTAGAATCCTCCAAGTCGGACAGGTTGAAACCGATTGGGTGTCGGCGCGTCCATCAGAGAGAATGCTTGGCTGGCGGTTCCGTGTAGGGAAATTTCGGTCCCCTTGACACGATAAAGATCCCTATGTGCAGTTCAATTTAAGAGTGGGAGGAGGCGCCGTTGTGTGGGTTTATCCTTTCTTCATGTGCTGTCCACGTGGCTCTGATTTCCCGTTCACGTCGCCATTTCTCTCCCTGTCCTCTTGTTTGGGTTTTCTCCTTCGATCTTTAGTCACGACATTGGTTAAATATTCTGGAAATGACGTTAAGCCCTAATTAATAAATCAATGAATTTGACGCGTTTTTGAATATATTAGACTAGTTCTTGGCATGTGCCAAAGATTATATATTGTGGTCAATCACACCATTTTGGTTAATTGCAAGATGTTACGAATGACGTCGTCCAGCACTTCGCATCTTTATACGACATATTAAGAGTACATCGTATTTCTTAATATTATCTTTCCGTCTCCCCGGTATCTGATTAAACGAGGAGAGGGTTCTTCGTGTTCACAGATCTATATACTATCTAAAACCAGCACAAAAAGAGTCTATTACAAAAGGAGAAGCAGTGTCAATAAGAAATCACATTGAAATTAGGTGAGTATTCTGTAGTTTGTTTGTTTGTTTTATCGAGGTTTAGCGTCCCTTTTACTCATGTATAGGTCATATCGAGACGGTGTCTGCTTGCGACTTTAAAATTAAGCAATCTTCTCGCTCCCTGCTAAGCGCCCATCATTACTGGGTAGGATGAGGACTTGTTGGCTCGGTTCTAGGATAATGTGACCGAGTGTAGTAGTCTGTAGTTTACTATCCCACAAACATATTACATATTAAGACAATGTTTAATTTTGACGATGCAAAATTATGGCGGTATTTTTAAATCTGACCTAGTACGGTTCTCTGTCACTGCGTCTTCGGGATGATATTCAACTGAGGCGGCACTATTAAGCCTACCTGACGTTGAGCTCTCACAAGTAGATCATCAAGAAATGTCAGAAATGTGTTTGACGGACATAAAGCTCTAAAATAAACATAACTGTAAGATACAAAAGTACATGTTGCTATAAATGAACAATCTAATGTAATCCCTAATTCATCTTGACAGTGCTGTGGTAGAACGTGACATTGTATTATTCACTGCTTTGTGATTTGGACGTATATTTTTATGTATACAATACATATGCACGTGTGTTGGTGATTCATCGCAGAAATGTCGCATACATCATACTTTTTTGAAGCCCAGAATTCCAAAAAATATATTATACGGATTGAACATAACACTCCACAGGGAATTATTTTTTGAATATTGTTTATAGTTTAACAGCTTTGAGTGCGTTTTCATGTGAAGCTTTGTTGAAATGGAACACCGATGTTATACTTAAGACTGTTGCATTTGCAAGTGTTAAGGATGCCTGCCACTTTTCTGTTGCTTTCATTACTTTTCACACGTGATAATAGATACCAATACATACGGAAGCGTATTAGGGACATGTCAAAATTAAACAGATCTGGGAATTTCGACTTTAAAGCTCGACCTTTTTACTTTAAAAGTCGAAATTGCCACTTGTGAAATTTTGAAATTAACAATTGAAAAGGGTGGGGTGGGGTTTGGGGTCTATAGCAATGTTAACTTGGACCCTAAGTTCCTCAAAAAATCAAAATTCATGAAAATGAAATTGGTTTTCATATATGTATAGTAGAATGCCTATATTTTAAAATTGGATGCATTTTTTTGCCGAAAATTTGATAAATAAGTACAAATTGGGCTTAAATAGGCCGAAATTTATAGCCAATTTTAGCAGTTATACAGGTATAAGGCCCGAGTGGTTTTCCGATTGGGAAGGACCCGAATGACCCAATTCTTTCACTCTCTACGATCGCTTCATTCATACAACGTTTTGATTTGACTTTGACCTCCAATAGGGATACGCTCAATAGTCCCATGATGTACATGTTTATGAAATATTTAAAAATATGTAAAACTTTTGCATATCCCTCATGGAGCTCAATGCTGTTCAGCCCGTTAAAACAGCTAAAATTGGCCAAAAAACCCCTTTTGCTCATCTTGGCCAGTTTCATGGGCTATTTGTAATCATTTGCCATCATTCCAGTCTTAAAAATAACTCATAAATTAAAATATAAACATTCTACTATACATCTACGAAAACCAATTATATTTTCATCATTTTGATTTTTTGCGTACGCTTTCATAGGTCTGTAGCCCAAGTTAACATTCCTATTGAAAACCCCCTTTCGAGATTTGAATTTGACATTTCGAGATAAAAAGTCGAAATTTCGAAAGTTACTTCATTTCAACTTGTCCCTAATACGCTCCTGTAAGTTCGAATTCACATATTGCCAATATTCTATTTTTTCGTAATCTGTTCAACACAAGTCAAATCAACACCAAACAGTTATTTTAAACAATAAAGAACCTATCATTATATATAAATTATGAAATAAAATTGACACTAGCGATCGTCTTTAACACATGCCATATTCTTCTATGTAATGACACACCACGAAACAAATTCGCCCGCCATTTGCGAATTTAAAGTGTACAATTGTATGCATATCAAAGTTTAAATCTTTCTTTGATAGATTTTTATTTTTATTTACAGTTTTTTAAAACATGTAGTCGAGGTTTTCGTTTTTAACTCTACGTGCACGACAAAGATGGGTGCTGTATGTACACGATAATTAAATCTGAATTTAGTTTGCATGTATACAGGTTCAATTGCAACTGAAACACCAGCTGTTGCATCTTTTTGGGCAAATTTGATAATTTTTAACCACGTTTATCTTACACACGGTTTGAGTAAATGTTAAAATGACACGAACTCTATATTGTTTCAGTAAAAATATGAAGAAAAAAATGTTTTCGTACCTTCACGTTTTATTTATCTGACATACCTCTCATTTTATTTCTGTGACACTCTCTCACTTTCAAATTTAATTATCTTAATACTCTCACCTTCAAATTTTATATTTGCGACACATTCTCACATTGTCATTTTATTGATCTTAATACTCTCACCTTCACATTTTATATTTGCGACATATTGTTACATTGTCATTTTATTTATCTTAATACTCTCACCTTCACATTTTATGTTGCGACACATTCTCACGTTGTCATTCAATTTATCTTAATACTCTCACCTTCACATTTTATACTTGCGACACATTCTCACATTGTCATTTTTATTTATCTTAATACTCTCACCTTCACATTTTATACTTGCGACACATTCTCACATTGTCATTTTATTTATCTTAATACTCCCACCTTCACATTTTATGTTGCGACACATTCTCACATTGTCATTGTATTTATCTTAATGCTCTCACCTTCACATTTTATACTTGCGACACATTCTCACATTGTCATTTTATTTATCTTAATACTCTCACCTTCACATTTTATATTGGCGACATATTCTCATATTGTCATTTTATTTATCTTACTACTCTTACCTTCACATTTTATATTGGCGACATATTCTCATATTGTCATTTTATTTATCTTAACACTCTCACCTTCACATTTAGTATATTGCGACATATTTTCACGTTGTCATTCTATTTATCTTAATTTACTCTCACCTACACATTTCTTGTAAGTAATATACTTTCCGTTCGATGAGTTAGAGACAAATTCACATTTTACTTATTATCTAATTGAAACACTCTTTTCTTTATTTCAGTTCAGATAAAATACTCTTATAATCTTGTCTGTCTTTGCATCCCTATTGTATTGACTGTTTAACTCGTGCACGATCCAAAGGTTTGGTGCACGTGCAATGGTAAAAATAAATCAACTATTGATATGACTACTCCTTAATCAGAACTTAACTAGACATGTCGTTCTTAGTACGCAGCTATAAACTCATTAAAAGCTGAAAATGTTTACCAGTGGAACTAGACCACCTGCTCTCTGAATGCAATTTTCATGTTTTTGTAAGATATTGTAGACACACTAGGCGCATAGTCGTTTTGTTGTAATTATTTCCTTGTTGTCGACAACTTCAATCATCTTTATAAGACGTGGTCATAAAAAGAACGAACATACGTTTCAACTAGAAATACATAGGCGAAACTGTGACACCACTTGTATCCTCAAACTCATTCAGTGAGTTTTCGTTTAGCAAGGGTATGTCCTTATTGGACTATAGTCTAGGCCTCTACGCCAGGATGGCCCCTTCACTAAACTGAGGAGCACAGTGCAATGGCAGACTACGTCGCACAAACAAGTCAAACACCCATAGACCTTAACTATGAAAGGCCGTTCATGTCATGTATACAGAATGAACAAAGTATTTATATACTGTAACTACTTTTGCAAACTCCTAGAGTATCTTGCATTTTTTAGTGCACTCTTTTTAACAGAAGATCTTTACAGACAACAATTTCAGTTGCAAGCATGTTATATTTATCTCCCTTCTTTCATCATCCGTTATTCGTACTATTTACCTCCCTTTAATGACTTATAGTAGTTTAAAAAGAAACTACATACTACTTATGCTTTACAGTTGGCATTGCCACGGAAGTCCTGGAGGCTCCTGTATGCTTTTTCAGATATCGTTTATGCATTTAATTCGGTTGTGTTCAAATGTTATTATTTTTATTGAAAAAAATAGAAGATAGTACTTAAGTAATTAATTGAGGATGTTTGTCAGTTAAACAGCTCTTACGTCTTTATGTTCAACTAAGTTTAGCATATTGTGGCATTCTGTCACCCATGTCTTCATCTCCTATCTGGATTAACATTTCAAACCATTTGCCATTTGGCCTTTGTTACATCCTTGTTGTGGGATGCCACATTATTAGCTCTTGGTGTGCAGTCTCTAACGTCACCTGGTAATGCCTAGCCCTCCCTGGATGTGTCGATCGTAAGCTACAACATTCATTGCCTGTCGAGTCGTAGCGATAGCCAAACCACTACTCGTCTCATGTTGGCCCCCACAAAGGATGTTCTGTCAGTGCCACAGCCAGCACGATGCTTTCTCGGCAGCTTCTCAACTTTTTTTATTGTTGTTGTTCTTGCTCTTCCTGTGACCCCCGTCGATTCTAGTGCTCTCCATTCTGAATGTGACAGGAACCCTCTACATACAGTTTCTACTTGGAAAATAGTAAATCGAAAAACCAAGACGATATTCTAAGGCCGTAAGTCCATGGACATTGGCAAACAATATGAAAACGTTGGACGCACACAGAAAAATGAACCAACAAACTAATTAAAAATTGAAACACCACGAACTTCTATTAAAAAACTAGAAGCGAAACCAGGTACTCGCGATATAATAAGCGTTTCCTGCTACATATGTGTCACCCGCCGCGATGCTTCCGTGTCATTCCGGTGTATGGTAACCTTTTTCACTGTTTAAAAAGGAGCAAGCGTCACCCTTTCTGTCCACCATCTGCTCCTGTATTTTTTCATAAACTCATCATACAAGTTGTCCTCTCTTAAGTCAAAGAGATTTATCACAAATTTCCTCCTAAGGTACATTGAGCTTTTGTAATGAAGCGTCTGGATTGCCCTGATCATCTTCCTATGTCCACGTGCTTCTTATCCGGGTCCACTCTCATTTCCAACGCCTGAGTCCGATCTAAATTGGAGGTACTACGAGCTGTTTCTTTTCCCTTTCCCTGATCTTACAAACTTGATCAAATGCTAACCTCTCTTGTGTTGTCGCAGTTCTCTATCTTATCTCCACTTCTAGGAAGTCTGCTAGGATCCACAATGCGTTATCGTGTCGCCATCTCCCTTGTTGTAGTGCTTCTTAACATCCCGATAGGAAGTTGGTCATTTTGCCTCCCTTTCCGTACAATTTACAACAAAGATCTTCCATCAGCCTCCACTGGTCAGAGTTGACTGTTGTATTACGGATTGCACGAGTCGTAACATAAATAATGCCCCAAAAAGCTCTGTCGTATTGCCATATTTCTTTTTCTAGTATATGGATTTGTTTTATTACAGATTGAACCCTTCAAACCACATAATATTCATAGCCGAATGAACGCGGTTAGTTTTCCGTCTTGGTTGTTGGCTCCGATTAGTGATGAAGTTATATGTTATATTGCTGTGCTTTTTGATATTTGGTAGCTTTTACAGTTTATTCATTCCTCTGATTCAGATACCATTCTTCCAAATAAACTCGTTGAGCAAGCAAATTTAGGCTAAGACAGGATATAATTAGAGCCAAATTTGTTTGGTCATTGGATTATGACGGAGAGTACAGCAATATTTGACAATATAGCGTATTTAACGTAACAACCAATGCGCAGTTGAAAACAAAAACTATTTTTTAGAATCGGATGGACATAAATGTGTATAATAGTTAGCAGAAAGAATACAAACATGCAATCTGAAACATGCCTCCAATAAATATTATATTTATATGAGGAAAGAGCCGATACTTTGTGTGAGACACCCCCGTCCCGAACCCCAGATCAAGCTTCAAAGCAGCCGTCATTAATGGACGTTATAGAGACAATAAGTTTACTGACTCGTTAGTGCTATTTTCATGTTAACGCGCAAAAAATTAAACAAAATATCTTCACTTATTGTTTTCATGGTTTCATTAACGAAGAATCAGACAACCTAGCAATTACAGATGTGACTTCAACTTCAACATAAATGTAAGAAGGCCTTCGATTGAGAACAGGAGTGGTACATAAAGATACCTAGCGATTACAAATGTGACTTTAACATCAACGCACATGTAATAAGGCCTTAAATTGAGAACAGGAGTGGTACATAAAGATACAAACTTGAAACCGGAGACGGACCACTAATAAATATAGTATCTAAAAGGGACGAAAAACCAAACATATACATGCACCTCGTCCAAGAATCCAAGCCCATCCACAAAATTTACAAATTAAGTATATGTACGGTAACAAGGACACCAGACAAAATCTTGATGAACAAAGACAGAGAGCCTTAAAAGGGAGGAAAGAGAGCGTGTTGATTGGAAAACATCCACATTTATTATATTATAAAGATAGTGAACTATATAACTCGGGCACATGTAGCAATATAGGCAATGCCAATATACGCATTTAAAGAGAAAAACACACGACATAGAACGTTTATAGTACTACATTTTAATGTTCAATTGATACACAATGAATGTAAACATACAAAATCATCTTTCTTCAGCGTCTCTAATTTTCGAGTAAAATAAAAATGTAGATTTACTGTAAAATTCTTATCTTTATAAGAGGCTATGCCTGGTTGAGTATAATTGTGTTAGTACTTGAAATTACTGTCATATAAGAGACGTATATTACAGATAAATGCAGAATGATAGAATGAGTATTACTATAACTAGTCTTATTGTGTAAGGACACAGTACTATAGGCTGTTTACTGACAATGGTAAAGTATATATATAAAGGAACGAGTTACTTTCATTTTGTTTAACATTTATTTAAACTATATAGTGGACTCAATGGAACCATTTAAACAGTTTATGCATGACACTTAAAGCTCTCACACTACTGACAAGGCACGTAAGTAAATAAACTTTTTTACATGACTTAATTTAGATCTATTTATCCATTATCATATTATAAAATTCCTTCTGCTCCACTTAAGAAACATGGAAGTTAGAATCGGTTACATTTGTAAAGTATCGGACTGAAATAACACGTATTTATTACTTGCAAAATTCATTATTCTGCTACCAATCAACAATATAACGAACTGGTAAACAGTGAAATAACTATATATATAACTGAAATAAATAATTATATTTAGAAATAAATTTGTAAAATGAAAATATTATCACAGATAGCGCTAACAAGTTTACATCATATAACAACAATATACAGTAAATGTAAGCAGGATGATACCTTTACCCCGACATACTGAATGTAGATCAATTCTTACATAGAATAACCATTTTATGTTTCAATGAGGCGTTTAAATGACTATGTTTTACGTAAAAAAATTATTCTATTTTGAGATACATTGTACGATAAATTAAGGAAAGCCCCCTGCAGTAAAATTTCAGATAAAAAAACCCATCGACATGAAAGCACTATTGTTTTGAAAACTATTTGACATATAGATATTGTAATTTTGTCTAAGATAATTCACTATTATTCAAATTAAATTCTTCTTGTTTTCTTATAAATGTTTTAAATCATTTTACATTCTGCAGTATGATGGCATGAAACAGTTTAGTTCGTCTAATTATCTCAACATATTTTCCAGAAGTCTAATTAATGCACCATTCGATTACGATGGCCTCTTTCAATTCAAACATCGATGAAAGTTGCTAAGAAATCGTCATATGAAATCTGTCCTGCCAGTCGTCGGTCAAACTCTGTCATGATATGGTAGAAATCATTATTTGAAACGTCCACGCCGCACTGCCGGAGACATTTTCTAAAATCGGTCATGCTTAGGTAGCCCTTGTTGTTGATATCTAGTTTCTTGAAAGCTCGTCTAAGGTTGCAATGTTGAGCCATTAACTGTAAGGAAATAAGAGCATAATACAATCAAATTACTTTAAGTGTTTCTGTTAAATCTGTTTAAAAAGATTGATAAATCTTAAAATGTTTCATAATAAAAAAGGGTATCATATAATATAATGATGAGCTATTAACCACTATAAATAAACGTATTGAATGTATTGAACAACTATAAATACATGTATGCAAATACAAAGCATATTAGTAATTTTGAAGCAATAAAAGAGAAAATATTTTCTCTTATTAACACACTATAACACTAAAGTAAGAAACAAAAATACCTTATATATGCAAAGTAAGAGTATGAACAATACAATACATATTAACACAAAAACTAAAGAATGAATGTACATTCAACAATTATGAAGCAAGTCTTAAGCTGGCTCCAAATAATTTTTTGTGTTATTATTTTATGTGTCTTATTATAATTATATATCCTTGACGATTTCCATAGTTATCAGTCCTTTGATTCATACATTCTTTCTAACTTTAGCATGAAACGAAGAACACTTATTATTTCTAGGACTAACACATAAATCTTTAAGAAAACTAAAATACAACACAAATTATTTTCCTCCTGAGCGCCCAACACGAAGTAAAAACAATATAGATGTATTATATTTCTTTTGTATTGGTATTAGCATGCATTTAGGAAATACGTTCATGCATGCATGCACAAATAATAAAACGAATGATGTTTACATTAAAAAATACAAACATGTTACGTTATGAAATTTACTAAAACTAAAACTAAAGAAACCGAAGAGAGAGAGAGAGAGAGAGAGAGACAGAGACAGAGAGAGAGTTTTGTAACAAAAGAGCACCACAATGATAAAAGTTCGAGATACGGCCATTATACAAACATAATGGTGTATTTATAAAGTATATGTGCGCGCGTGTGTGTATATATATATGTGTGTGCGTGTGTGTGTGTGTGTGAGTTTGTTAGAAAAAGAGAATCTACCGTGACAAAAAGTAATTTGTGAAAAAAGTAATATCTAACATGACAAAAGTTCAAGCTCGCGTGCGTGAGTTTGTGTGAAAGAGAGGTCGATCTAAAGATAAATTATGAGAAAGAAGAATATTCATTTTAAGTAATCAAGACAAGTAGACAATATATAGAACATGCAATTCGTTAAAGATTATGTATTTATGCACCACTATTCCACTTGTTTGACAATATAATACAGAGCATGCGCTTATTGGTCAAGTCAATGCATACTATGTCTTTACTGCAATGGTCTTAAAAGAATATTTCTGTGCAAAAATTTCCAGACATTTTTAATCATAACACTTACTCTAAACTAGAAAAATTAGAATGTTGTTTTGAAATGACTTATCAACATATTATTAATATGAACATGCAAATGAAAATGTCTAGATGAAGACACAAATACTTAAACCTCTCATATTCATGACTTTGTTTAGACAACCAAATTGATTTGACTTGACCAATATTTTGAAATTAAGACTTAAGAAATGTGAAATAAAAGAAGAAAATCCACGATATAAATGTCACCTTTTCTCTCATATGACTCAGCACGTTAGCAATAGTGATTTCCGTTCCATTTTGCTGAATGTAGAAAACAATTAGGAATGTTAGTGTGCCAATATTTCCTGTAGGGTACTTCACGCTGGTACACTCACAAACATTTTCATAAACAAACCAAAAGCTTTTAAATGTGCATTTTGTTAATGAACAAATGCTTAAAGTCTAAGGGAAAACTAAACAATAAATCATTTTCAAACAAAAACCGCAAAATTCGTTAATATTCTACCGTTATTCTTGCAATTGAGGGCGGGTTTATGCGGAACTAATCGCTAAATTAAAAGACAAAAAATAGTTAAAAACACACTGCAAACAAACTTTGGTTAGCGTTTTTTTTTAAACAATTTAAACTTAAAGCACGATGTAAATGCCTAGAGAGGTATTAGGTGATTCAAAGTAACCATATAACATACATTCCAAATATCAAATAATAAATGTCATTTCAAATAACTTTTGTATAGGATATAATGCATGTAACTATCATTGAAACAAAATTATTCTAAAATTGAAATAAATTTATTTTCTGCACTTCGTGTTTGCTATGTTTAAATATGCACTTAAACAAGCCTTATGTTAAATTACCAATGAGTAACATTTTATATGGTTACCTTTCACATAGGACAACTTCCGTTTGTATACATTATGTACACAGGACTTAAAAATATTTACTATGTTTTGGTGTGCAATCAATTATTAATAGTATATGCAGTAATTCAAACAATATCAACTCGTGTATACTTTTTAAAAATCACATGTTATAAGGTGGGATGGGAGTTCAATCTTTGTCATATGATTTACCTCATTCAAGCGTTACTAATGAAGTATAGGTGAGTTACTTTAATCTGGCTGAACGCACCCGTACATGCTATTTTGAATACACAAAACATATCTATCAATGAGGCTTCTGTTCATTTAAACACTGTTATAAGATTATTTTGGAGTAAGTAAAATCTCAAAACATTCTTCTTGTAACACCTACTTTAAATTAAACTATAAGGTCATATCAGACTGCCTTGAATAAACTACATAATACGTAAACTATTCCTGATCTTTAGACGATTTAAGCTAAAGTGGTTCCAAGGATTTCATAGACTATAAACATATTCCGGTTTAAACGGAAAAATTAATTAAGAACAGCTTTTGCATCATTTTGTAGTTTAAATATTTAATCAATTTTAAGTGTAGTGACCTTGATTTCAACATCCTAATATTTTTATTCCAATAAATGTTTTAAACAACAAAACCTTTTTCTATAACTTCTACATGTGGTAAATTTTAAATCCCTGCTACCATAGCAGATATTATCACAATCACGCTAATACAT
The DNA here is from genome assembly GCA_032359645.1 of Pododesmus macrochisma. Lineage (NCBI taxonomy): Eukaryota > Metazoa > Mollusca > Bivalvia > Pectinida > Anomiidae > Pododesmus > Pododesmus macrochisma. The sequence goes on from JAUMGZ010162403.1 coordinate 14,117, forward strand.
ATACCTAGCCAACTTAATATCTATATCTTAAGGCAATCAAATTGAAATAAGTTTACATTTTATATCTATCTCCTGTCATCTGTAATCCAATTTAAAACAATGATCAACATTTCTCGTATGAATATATGGAATAACACAATGTATTATGACACAAAAACCAAAGCAAACAAAAAACTCCCTTTACCATAATTAAGGTAATAACATCCAAATCATATACTGTTGAACATTAACATTGATTTTCATCACGTACTTACAATAAGTAATCTAATTCTCGGGCAAAATTGGGAGAGTCTTAATATGAAAAAATGAGTAACTTAATATTTAGAATTTTACATGTAATTTTTTAGCAACTTACTAACTGTGAAACATTACAATACACATTTCATGTCACTATTGTTAATTATTCACATTCTCGTGCTGTAAAAAATACATTTTTCACATGTGACATTTACCCATTTGAGATGTTACAAGACATATGATTAAATTTTACATTTCATCTAGCCCAGGTAGTTGTACTATTACATTCACAGACTATTCTATCAGATATATTTTCTCTCAAAGTAATAAATGTATGTCTAATCGATACATACAACAACTTGCTATTGAAGACTTACACATATATATAATACAATAAAACAATATAATTACCTTCTGGATTGTGTGCGTATGTTTACTATATGCAAATGATTTAGATCTGTCAACTTGAGTTTGTTCTGTTCGTTGTGAAAAACATTTCATGAATTCTATATAGTGAAACCTTGAACAGAACAAAACAATTTTAAAGCATTTAGAAATAAAAAATTGTATCACAAACAAGAAGAAATGGGATCAATAGAATCAAGTTTAATTCATGATGACATGTTTGTTTTTAAAATACTAATGAAATGTATGTTCGGTGTCAATCAATTTCATTTTCATTTTTGCAGCGTGGCTTAATTTTCTGCTCATTTCAACGATTATCTAAGTTTATGTGAACAACAATTTCACACACACGCACACATGCACACATATACGAAAAATCTTTAGGTTGTAGAAATTACATACAAATGAAAAGCAAACATACGATATGTCACAAAATCTCTTTTGGACACAATAACTTCCACTAAAGTGCATTACTTTAAATTGAATTACCTTGGAAGAGCGGAATAAACGTGACACTACAGATAATGAATACATTATTTGATAAGTTTAAGTAGAGCAAAACCATTGTAGGGTGTACAATTGTATACGTGTAAGGGAACGTTTCCTATTGAAGCTTATCTGGGCTCTCGACACCGATAGATTAAACATAGACATACGAGTGTCTAATCAAGCATTCTATCAATAGACTCAAGGATGCAGCTATATATATTCTGTTGAAGTTATCTTATTAAAAATATTTTCTAACATAAATCTCGTTGTTTTCACATTAAACTATAGGTATTTTTACACATTGTATAAAAAGCAGAACAATGAAAATGCCTCAAAACATACCTTCCATTCTTTCTGAGGTCAAATCGTTGACACAAGTCTTCCTTCTCACTCTTTGTTAAACTAAATTGCATACTGTTCATAACATCCTAAAAGTAACAATATAAAATGTTACATGTGCTTAGTTGTTTTAATTCAAAATATGCGAATGCTAGTATTTTAATCATATTGTTGAAATTAATTATATCTTCTTTTATTCCTTTTGCATGCTATTTGTCTATTAAATGTCACAAGATTAAACATTTCATCTTGAGTAAACAAATAACAAAATAACTTTTTTAAACGAATTGTAACACTATCTTGTCAAAAACGCTAATAAGGAAGTATTGATGTATAGGTAAATGTTTAAAATTTCACATTATATAGATTAAAACAGCACATCAATCATCTGTGATTTATAAGTAGTTAAATCCATATTTGATACATTACCAGCATTTCAACTTTGTTGACAGTGGCGGTTCCATTTTTATCGACAAATTTAAAAACTGATTTTAATCCTTCCCAGTTGTTGACGACCTGGAAAATATAAAAACGCCGTGTATTATAGACGAGTTAAGCTTAATAAATAGCCTGTCAGGTATCAACTGAAATTTTTCGAAATATATGACGGTAAATGTGTTAAATCAGTTAAATCACATGTTTTATACATGCACAATAGACACATTGTTTGTCTACAACAAAGGATTGACGTTCTCTTCGAAACATTTATTGTAAAATTAAAAAAAAGTATAATCGAACCATTATGCATTGTTTGTATTGAACATATGTTTCATAGTTTAGTTTTTAATCTGTAAGTACGGTGTAAACGTTTGTGATATGAATCTGGAATAGAAACCAAGTAAATGTAAAAATTAAAAGTAAATCGAAAAACCAAGACGATATTCTGGGCCGTAAGTCCATGGACATTGGCAAACAGTAAGAACATGTTGGACGCACACAGAAAAATGAACAAAATATACATTTATAAACTAAAAATGGTCTATAACTAAAACGATCAAAATAAAACTCACGTTGTAAGTGTTACTTCTAACAGAACAGATATATATATACTAACCTTGATCAAAGACTTAAACCGAACAAAGTTTATAAACGAATGTTGGGGGGGGGGGGGGGGGGGGGGGGGGGGGGGGGGGGGGGGGGGGG
>JAUMGZ010162403.1:16739-28331 GCA_032359645.1 Pododesmus macrochisma
CCCCCCCCCCAAAAAAACAAAATCTCAAACAAAACCTAACCTAACTTATTAGAACAGCTATGGTTGTCACAAAACAAAATTTATATTTACAGATTTTAACAATGTAAGATAAAGAGATGACAGTTACACAATTACAAATGACACAGGTGTTAGAGAGGCATTAACTCCAAACAAACAACAAATTACACAAAGAAGACTACTTACATCTGATTTAATTTTAACAAGTAATTCCTTCGTTCTAACACTTCTGGTTGACATTGCGGATGAAGGTACTGAGTGAGCTGGTGTTGGAGGGAAGCTGAGTAAGTTTGAAGTAGGTTGTTGCTGTTCTCTGACTGTAGCTGTAACTGCAGCTCTTCTTACATTTGCTGTCTCTGTTCTAACTTCTAATGTTTCTTTCGTTTTCTCTGTTCTTTTTCGTTCTACTCTTTCTCTCTGTACTCTTCGTGCCTCTGTTATGAGGTCTTTTGTATTTGTGTCTTCTGAAAATGTTATACAATTTTAACTATTTTCGACTGCGCGAATACAATAATTACAACGAATTTAAGCAATACCTAAGATAGCTAGGAATAAATTGTTCCAAATAAAAGCTAAACGGTTCATTTCAGCAAATACAACCATGGTAAATACAGCTGGCACAATCACAATTGACATGAACTTCAACATCAAATACCAGTTTGAACGATAAGTTTGAACAAAGTTCAAATATTAACATATGAAGCAAAAACTTCCAAACATTTTTAAATCAAGCATAAGGCTATAACAAACAAAATGCACTTACATATATTACAGAGATATTACAATATGCGTCGACATGCAATGCACAATAAAAAAACTCCTGTGTACAACAAGACAGAAACACTGGTGAGAACAGGCAGAAGTGATCTACCAAAGTAGCCTACCGAACAGTGTTGCCTATTGATCTATCGAATTACATAGTAACGTCAATAGTGCAGCTCTATGGTGAAGTGAATATACTACACAAATATGTCCTGTGTATTTACCCTTCCTTATTTAAACCCCGAAGCTCAGATAAAGGTCCATTATTTTCACTTTATTCACTGAGCACGATAAATTTAAGAAACACGCTATACGTGTTAACTGAATTGCCTTCTGTCAGTATATTTGTGTATTCGGAGTATATTGAATGCTTAGGTAATCTACTGTTCAAACATATTTGAATTAGCCAACTAATGAGGTTATTTATGAAATATATTTCATGGACAAGTGTTCCCAGATCAGTATAACTATAATGTAGTAGAGTATACTGAGGCCAGATCGGTTTACCGCTAATATAGTGGTGGCTATGAAATCATTCTGAGATAATGTGTTATATTCATATTATCGATATTACTTTTTAAAAAGCAGTAGGCATTATTGTAAAATGTACTTAGCTTATGTATCTATATTGTGATTTTAAAAAGCAGTAGGCATTATTGTTAAATGTACTTGGCTTACGTATCTATATTGTGATGTTAAAAAACGCAATACTTGATATACGTGCATCTTTTCTAAGAAAATTTTAAATCTTTGTGTACTAAATGCATGTACTAAAATATACGATCTGATAAGAGTTGAAATTAGTATATGTGAATTGTGTTACAGAGGATTCATCTCTTAGCTAATCAAAATATTTGTTTACATGTGATTAATAACAAATTGCAATTTCAAAGGTTTTAAATACACATAGAGGATATACATGGGCCACTTCACTGAATACATAGTAATGATCAACAAATGATATGCAAGTTAACATTGTTGAGGAAATATATATATCTGGATTATATGCATTTATCAATGAATATGTAATGTAAGTTTCGGTAAATTCTATGAAAATAATTTATTTCACATAAAATTAAACCCATAAAGATATAAATGGTGGAACGCGGAAAGAATTGAAAACACAAGAAGTATAAGGTACAGGTACTTTCAACGATTCAAAATGCATAAATGAGGATAGTTAAAAATTCCTATTTCTATTGTGCGCACACCTAACGTATTTGGCAAGATCTTTAGGATGTGGTTTTTGTCCTTTATTACCGTTGGGATTCTTACCCCCTAGCTTTATAGCTTTGTTTACCGAGTTCTTATCTATTCTAAAGCGTCCATTAATGACGGTTGCTTCAGAGCTAGACCTGGAATTCGGAACAGGGGTGTCTTACATAGAGTATCGGCTCTTTCCTCTAATATCTATTATTTTTGTTGGTGGCATGTTTCAGTTTGCAATTGTGTATTAATAACATGCGTGAAAATATAAAAAGACTTACAACATTTTTCTTAGTTTATTAAAACCATAATACTTTCTGTATGTAGAAATAAAGTTATTGCTGTTTGATACATCACCTTGATTATATGACGAAATATTCAGCAAACTGAATCTCATTTGTACAATGTATTGTTGTATAATTCTCATTTGATCAAAATACTATAATACGTTTTCGCTTGATATATGAATACATGTACAGGAAACTCAATGTTGTTTACATTGCGCGTGTTTTAAAGTGAAACCACTGATTAAAAACTCAGTTTAAAACAATGACAGAAAGTATAGCTTTATTATGATATTTATTGAATAAGTAAGCCATCAACCGCACCACCAAAACAAAAGCATGATAGATGGGTTAACAATGAAATTTCTGGATTAATCAGATTTTTCACATAGGCTTAACTTTTTTTTCATTTTCACTTTCTGAAAATTTATTAAATTCTATTGTTGTACACAAATAGATAAAATACCACTGAAAAGGTATATCAATTATATTATAAATCTACTTATGTTAAAAGCTACACCTATATTTGTAAAAACTTGACTTTAACGTTTTGAGATTATTTCTGGAAACATCAATAACGCGAACTGCAATCAAAACCCCAATAGACATCCTACAGAAACCACATCAGAAAATCCAAACAGCCATAACCACAATTAAACATAAAACCAGCAACAGCACCAACAGTTAGAAAAACCCACTAATTAAATACTATGAGATCACAACATTGAAACATCCATGAAAGAAAGTTTTAAATCACTACAAAATCTTTTCACAAAGGTGGTTTGCGGTTATCAGTCTATTCCTGCTATGCAATTCACACAATGATGAAATCGGAAAACACAAATAATTGTTACCAAAAAACCCTAACGTAAATAGAAGACCATACCAGAATGCATTTCAAAGAAATTGAAATGTTTGGTCATAACACTTTACCGTTTAGGCTTCGTAAAAATGTGAACTTAGGTTTCTGATGTTTGGGACGTCTTTCCGGAAACATTGGAAATAAGCTATCGTTTACTGAAACCATTCAACACATGTGATAAACCTTGCATTTGTGAAATCTATCATGATAACATTTAAAAAATAATTGGATACACTAAATATTTTATTAACTTGAAACCTCATTTAAAATGAAGTACGTGTTTTTACAGTATGAAATGGTAGATTCGTTACATAAAATCAATATACCAACTTAACTTAATTTTTTTACAGATACAAAGACTAGTGATATACAATAGTTGGAAATAAAATGTTGGCAAAAGCAGACTTATATCAATATTTTAATGATATACATCATCATTTAGAAGAAGAAAAATGTCAAACAGATACCTTAAAATGATATGGAACCAAGAGCGATATAATAAGTAAAGATTTTCTATAGATACTCTTTAAAATCAACACACAAAAAAAGTTCATAACTATAGGTCGAAACCGTAATTCAGATATACCACCTGAATTAAGTACTCGTACTTTCTTTATATTGTTGTACGGGTGGATATTTTCATGTGCAATTTGATAAGGAGGAGGAATGTTTGTGGATTGAAACTTGTTTAAACATAATTATAAATAAATATAAACAAAGTTGAAGAAAACCAAAATGCTACCATAGAAAAATACCCTGTCAAAGAATCCTTGATATGTTTCAAGAACTAGATCAGTATTAATGTTAAGCCAATAGATGGGGTTACTCAATCAGGGAATTATTTGTGGTAGTCGTACACCTACCTTGGATATTGAGCTCGCTTCTCTCCACAGTTTTTGTTTTATTTTGTACAAAATGTTGAATGAGTGAACTGTAGCTGTAGAGACCATCTTGTGCCGTATTAACCGTCAACCATAACTTGTCGAGCTCCGGTGTCGTTATTGGAACGCCACTCCTGAAATCAGCATACAAATACATGAATAGACAACCAAAACTCTGGTGTAATTAGCGACATACCACACTTGAAATAAATATATCAAAACGCGAATACAAACCATAAACCTACATAGTTTGTATTATTCACCGAGACTAATACTTTCAATCATGATACACATATACATGAAGTCAAAATTATGGAAAAAATTAATTAATGTGCATTCTGAAAAAGGCATCACCATAACTGTGACTTTTTAACAAATTAATGTTTTGTAATTTAGTTATTGGTACTTTTTTTTAACAAAGTAATGAGTTTCCCCCTTCAGTGATCACGGTATATACTTTCTACATGTATTAGGTACGATAATCGAACGTTTAATATATTCAAGTATTTCAAATTAGACTCACAACTTCTGGATTATTGCCTTGCCGTTCGATGAATTCGCTCATTTGGAAGAAAGCTGTTAGCTTTTATAGCAATCCAAGCGGAAAATTAACAGCAAAAGCATTCACAATAATGTATAGATTTCCTATAACTTGATTAATTCAATAATGAATTTGAATACAAGATTGAAATTCCTCTTTGATACCAAATGATATATCGTTTTGAAACCAAAACTCTTTTATATCGATATAACATTGTTTTAAGGGAGAGAACTCTCAATATTTTTTCGCTCAGTATCCATGACAAATAAATATACAATACCATCAATTATAGTAAAAAGTATTCACTTACAATTTAAGTAGAGCTCCAAACTGCCATTTACTCATTCGTCCGACCATTTTTCTGTCCATTTCTTTGTAGTGCTGTTGACGAGAAATAGCACATGTAACACTAGTAGATTTTTTGTGAATCTCCTTTTTAGTCACAACAAGCGAAAACTGACTGCTTGCTGTCGAACAATGTCTGCTTGCGGACGAAATCTGTCTCTGTCTGCTTGCGGACGTTAACGGTCTGCCTGCGGACGTTAATGGTCTGCCTGCGGACGATAACGGTCTTCTCGGGGGCCCAAACATTGTGACTAAATTACTTCTAGAAACTAAACTGTCTACGCCATCTTTATACCGGGTCACGTTTATCGTGGCGACCTTTCCTTTCTCACATTATACTAAATATCGCCAATCAGTACACACAAGAGAAGAATCAATAAAGACTCCAACGCGGATCATCTATATTTATAGATCAATATAACCGTGGTGTTGTCATAACAGTGAAGAATATATAGTGTGTGGGGTAGAATCTCATGTGTCAACATTCACTGGCCTCGATCAATCTCTGTTATACTCCCTTATCGCTTTCACGGACATTTAAATGGACAGTTTTCTGAAGTATACTATTTTCACTAAGGTCGTTTTGTAAATGCGTACATTATTTATTTTAGTAATTTTCAATACAAAAGCAAGTATGTTATACAGACTTCTGTAAAGAATAAAAGTCGACATTTAAAAAGAAATGCTATATAGAAATTGGTTTAAATTCCTCGCGAATAATTATCTTATATGCAGAGGTATACAAGATACACATTTTATGTCAAGTACATAGCGAATATGTTACAAGCATAATTGATAATGGTTCCTCTTTACTCAGATAAACATCTTTGAATAATATAAGATGAGCATGATACTTCGTTTTTTTTTATCAATTTTGGTAGACATGTACATATTCGTTTATTGGTATGAACATATAAGACAACTCATTATTTATACAATTATCTAAATATAACATTGCGAAAAATTAACATAATATATTTGATCAAGTTAAGTGCAGCTGTTATCACTACCGATTCTATTGACAAGCAACGGTAACAGGTCGATAATGATCTTGTATTTAGGAAAGATGAATTAACAGCTTTTCAGGGTGCATGCTTCACTCGACAGATGTGTGTACATAAATAAAATATTAGGCATTTATAATATAACGCTTTTCAGTATCAGGTGAAGATACACGACAGCGTTTAGTCTGTTGCAAGCACAATTGAAAACACATCCCTTTGCACGCAATACCTAGCAGTCCGGAAAACGAGACAGCAGTGCACACAACTCAAATATAGAGAATGGTCTTACAGAACACTGTACAAAATTGATAGATGCATTCCAAATATACTTTCACTTATGTACAACGGAATAGAATAATGCCATATGAAAAATGTAGAAGTAGAAAATAGTACAATCCAAGTTTTCGAACGCATGCATATGAAAGGAAAAAGAAGGAAGACCACAATGTCAAGATTGAATAGATCGTTATAGACAGATGTATTAAAACGCAATTTTATAATTACCAAACGGAGACAGAAACGAAGATTCAGAAAGGAGAAAGAAATCAATAATATTCTATATTTACAATGAAAGAGGGAGAAAATATACACAGATAATCAGGAACGAGTGTATGGAAGGACGGAAACTGAATTGGAGGAACTGACCAAGGGAAATGCCAACACACATCAAACTAATTCAAAAACCGTAAACGTACATCACATAAATATTGAAGGGCAGATACAACCTATGAACTGTGAACGAGTTCATTAAAGGAATCGAACAATGTATTTGAACTCAATATTCCTACTTAATCCTCAGACATTACGAACCACAACGTGCAGAGAGAGCTGGACATGTGCTGAACAAGTATGTCAAAACATGAGAAATAATAAGCAAGACAATTACTGACAACCTGTGAAAGAAGTATTTAAAGTAAATTGCTTATCAATTACGGACTTAATTCTACAACGCATCAAACAATTAAAACTTATAAAAATATATTTTATAGTTTTTGAGCTCTATAAATTCCTAGATATCATTTTGTTTGAACTTTTTTTTAAAATTGTAAATGTTACAATGTTGTAATTAACTGACCTTGTCGAACGTGTGGAATCTATTTCTGAACAAGTCTCCAATCATTTCTTCTACCTGTATAAAATTCAAAAAGATATGTACATATAGCGTATAGTCAATAGGCCTTAACGTCCATCTGAATACATATACAGTGAAACAATATCCTACAACTAGAGTTAGTGAAATAATAATTTAGTTACTCAACAATTTTGTATTTACAGTTGATATTTAACATTTGTTTCTATTAATATGATGTGCTTTGTGTGATGCAATGAAAATATTGCAAGCGTTGCATGGATTTAAAGAAACTGACAAAGTTTTCATCAATAGAGATCGAAAAATATTTTTTCATACAGTTAATAAACTTACATTTTCGAGCGTTCTGCCCTCGGGTTTTGGTTTATCTAAATCACGTGGCACCATGGCAACTTTAGCCGTCTCCTTCAGGATGTCAATTTCTGGTGGCAGTTCTATGTCTTTTTGGTGAACTTGTGGTACGACTGATCCATTCTCTTTCTTTTTATTCCACGATCCTGGTCTGTTGTAAAACAAAACATGTATATCACAGTAGAAAGAAGCAATTAATAGTATAACCATATTAAATTACCAAAATGGTCTTTGTTCTCTATATCATAATGAAGGAAAGAGAACATTCCACTACAGCAGTGCACCTGACACCAAGGAACATCAACATTAATTAGCATGCGTGAAGAAAATCAAGTACAACAACAATACACAAAATAACACCGCAAACATTTTATGGACAATCACCTGACCGTTAATATAACCAATTCAGGTCAAAACGTTAAATGTAAAAGCTAATGTCTGCGATTCTTAGTAAACTCTGACAACGCTTTCGAATACATACTTTAATAGAAATCGGCAAAATACTAATCATTTTAAAGATAAATGTTATTTTACTTTCATGTGCAGCAAGTTCCAGACTTTCCAGAGCAATAAAGGTTATTGACAAACAAACAATAGCTTCTTCAAAAAGTCACTACCTGAATGAACTAGCAAACACATAAAAGCCAAATAGATGAAAACATCACAAATCATGGAGAATTCAATGAACTATCACCATACTGAATGTACAGGCGAAACAAAATACCAACATTTTAAAAAACAACTTCCAAAACAACTTACATCGGTTTCCATCTTTAATACATAAAATTTGAATAAAACAGTAAAAAATGTTATAACACATCACACATTCAAAACAGAAATTCTTAACAGCCGTGTTAATAACAGAACTAAAAACCTAATAGAACAAAAAATTATTATAATACATACTTAGTAACTACCAAATAATAAAATATTAGGAAAACGTACGAGTTATCTTTCTTGTGTTATTATCTTCAATACTACGACATCAACACACATGTACGATTATCAAACTAGTAATGCCAAACTTTAGTTCAATTCTTCATACATTTTCATTTCTCATTGAGTTTCCTGTAATAACGATTGTATCAAACCTAGACAGTTATTATATGACAACTTTACTCAACATAAATGTGTTGTTAGAGTGTGGTTCCCCAACATCGGTATCTCCTATAACCCTCTTTTGTTGATCTGGGCCTTGTCTCTTTTAAATTCATATCCCCGTAGAGTAGGTTCAAGGCGAATGATTCGAAACTTGGTTTTGGTCACGGACAACTTGTTATATTTATTTTGGTTTGTTTTGACGTCAGTTTCAAATACTACATGTTAAGGTTCCGTCTCAGTTTGTAAGTTCATTCTGGTGATGGCTTAACTATATACTAATTTTGTGTTTGTGTAGCAGGAAACGCTTAACCATATCGCGAGCAGCTGGTTTCGCTTCTAATTTTGTAAGAGAAGCTCGTGATGTTTCCTATTTTAGTTAATAGATGTACATTTTGTTATTTTGTCTGTGTGCGTCCAACGTTTTCCTATGGTTCGCCTGTGCCCATGGACTTACGGCTTTATAACATCGTATTGGTTTTTCGAAGTTACTACTTTGTTAATATCATATGTTCCAATGTTCCTACTTCTTCTTATTTTCTAAACGGTTAAAATCTATAATTAATAGCGGTACGCCTCGGTTTACAATTGATAGGGTTTAACATCTTCATTTGGTGATAATTGGATACAAAATCAACACATCCACACCTTGTATTATGTCAGGTTACGGTATAAAATGAGAAAAAAACCCGAAAACCCCCAACTGTATGGCTGAACCTCGTGAGGATACAGTCAACAAATATTTTTTTAACTTTAAGAGTCGTAAAACTAGGAAAGATTTCTCCCTTTTAGGCTTCGTACCCTTGATGTATTAAGTTTTTGTCTATTTTAAAGTCGCCAAATTATTTTTTCTTGAGCGTCCATTGATGACGCTTGATTCGAAGGAAGAACTAGCACGCAGGACGAGAGTGTCGCACACAGAGTATTGATTCTTTCCTCTTATAGATATTATTTTTTATTGATTGCAAGTATCAGATTACAATTTTGTTTTTGTGATGTTTTATCTTGCAAAATGATCATTGTCGTGTGATTTGATAATGCAAATTTTGCAATAAATGGTAGGTACTTTCTATTCAAACTTAACAATTTAAAACCAGCAAATATGAACATACTTTCTACCTTATAGTGAGACAAATAATTACGGCTCATGTTGAGCACGGTGATTAAACAATCGAGAACTACGACGTTCCTTGATTTCTAAAAACCAGCGAAGGTTCTAAAATAATTACCCAATATATAAGGATCAGCCAAACCAGTTACAGAACGCTTCGATCATACCATTCAGCATTTTTAAATGATCATCATTGTCGTAATACTGATGATAACCTGGACAATTGAAAAATGCTACCTTTTTATTATAATTAGGGTGACACTTCCAGCTTATGCATCAAATATAAAACCAATATATACTTACGTCACATCGAACAGTTTTAAAAAGTTAGGAAATTGTATTAATCCATCAGCATCTCTCCCCGTGTCAGCTAAGAGTAGTTCCCACTGTTTCTCGGTCATCTGGTAACCAAGCTGCCTCTCTATGCCACTCCTAAACTCATGAGCTGTGATGACTCCCAGATTGTATTTGTCACAGGTCCTGTAAAATGTTAACATTGGACTTGAACATGTTGCGTGTATCGAGAAATACTTTTATCAAGAGGAATTACGAAGGTTCACAGGTCCTATAGAATGTTAACATTGGACTTAAACATTTTGCGTGTATCGAGAAATACTTTTATCAAGAGGAATAACGAAGTTAGCATCAGTGAAAAGGATATTACTTTAGTATATTGAAAACATACACAAGAAACAAGGGCACTGCCAAAAGTGCGTAACTCGCCTGTCAGCAGGTCGTAAATGACCGTATCCTTGAAGTTGAAGTGGTGTTTTAAAAACAAATACAAAGAGTTTGTCTCAAAACGTTGCGTGTCTTAATTCACAGAAACTGTGTGCCCCTAAATACGTAGGAATTTGAACAGAATGACTAAGTCCAACACATGGTAAACCTTATAATTCTAAAAACTTCTCCACATTGAAAGTTTACACATCTAAAATATGTATTTAACATTGTGTAACTTTGAAAAAAATCAACTGAGAACTGCATGTGTTCTTGATAACATAAACAAGGTTCCTCAGTACCTAAAAGGCAAGACTTTGACATAATTCAATCGGTGGTAATTCTTCCTAAAATTCGCAACAATTAAAGGTACACATCTTCAATATTCAAGGAAAATCCTTTGCAAAGTATTAAAATAATCCATTCAAAACTGTAAGTGTTCTTCCTAAATTTTAACATACGGATATACAACGCCATACCATCATATGCACCGGATTAGGACGGGCGATAAAGTTAACCGACCTATAGTAATAATAGTGGCCTGACAGTAAGGTGTTTGACACAAGTCATTTCCTTTAAAACGTTTCAAATTAAGATGGAAATGATAATAATAGCAACATGACATACCTAAAGTGCGAGATGAGTCGAATAAAATCTCCATGGAAGTACTCCACAAGTTTACATTCTAGTTCCTCGGCACTGAATCCGAGATCTGTTGGCACTGCAACGCCATTCTGAAATCTACAAACAAACAATCATATTAATATATATATATGTATTTCAAGATTTCTTGTATCAAAGCGAATGATACGTAGAAAAATTTAAGCAGAAATCTTGTAACTTTCCTACAAAAACATTTCGGAAGGATGTCTTCTGTATCAGAGGGCCTGCCGACGAAGGAAAACGCAAACAAACATTTAATGACAATACCAAAAATGCACGAAACCATGTCAAAGAAGTATGCGAGGCCAGCCACCACCACCCACCGACTTATGATTTTCTTTCAACGTACTGAATAGTGTGGTAAAATGGGTTAAAGGGATTCTGACTTTCCCACTTAACACTTGGAGTTTTCTGGCCTTAAACCAGAAGCTATTAAAAACACTTACGTGTGGTGTTGACTAGTCACTATTCTGTTTGTGATGCTGTTGTCATTCTTGTTTTGGAACTTGTTAAGAAATTCTCTGTAATTCAGCTGTCCACGCATTGAGCGAACTCCAGTTCTGCAGAGAAAGACCATATAAATATGACCCGGAGCTTTCGCTCTGGTCATATTGTAGCTAGGGAGGGGCAGAAGCCCGACCCTAACATAAAATACT
>JAUMGZ010162404.1:0-16100 GCA_032359645.1 Pododesmus macrochisma
GGGTATAATCTTGTGTGTGTTATGAGATCATCTATATATAAAGAAATCCGTCCATTACAGAATATTCAAGTTTTACCTATAGCATCATACCCGTTGGTGTATTGATATTGTAAGCTATCGCTCATAATATATATATCAATATATCAATACAGTAACTTGATCATAAAAGGCTCATTCTAAAGCATATGGGTTGGTTTCAAACACTCAAAGAGCTAGATTTCATAAGAAGCAGCTAAAACTTGACGCGAAAATTTTGAAGAAAATGAATCTGACGTTTATGTTTTTGTTTTATTTTTGTCAAAGCCAATAAAAAGTTTATATGATATGATCGGGGGCAAAAGTAAGGGAAGGTCGGGGACCCATAAAAGACTTGTTAAGCCTTAACAAATCAGCACCCGGTGGCACCATTACTGTCTATATCAAAATCGTTCGCGGTTTGTATATCGAAAAAGACCTTTAAAATGGTGAGTTTTAGTGCCCTGAGTGACCGGACCAATACAGGCAATGATTTAGATGTAAAAATCCCAATCCCACTAGCATTCAGTGATTCAATGACCCCGACATAGACGTCAACATATGACTAAGTCAACTAATGCGTATGACTATAAAATTTACAATCATCACTACAGTACAGAATATCATTCTAAAACAGCAGTCACTTTATATAATCAACCGGAGTTCATGTATTTTGTAAATCTAAAATATCACAGTAGAAAATATCAATCTAAAACAGCAGTCACTTAACACTATCAACCTGATTTCATGTATTTTGTATACGTGTTTTACTTAAAACCCGCAAACGGAAACAGGTCACCAATGTGGCGAAAACCCAAGTCTGCGCATTAGAGGACCTCGTACAATGTAACAGTCATAGCTACGTATCGACCGTCATCACCGAACTCCCACGAGAAAAGTGAATTTTAAAACAGACTAGAGTGTCGACCCAGACAAATGAAAGGTGAGACAGATGTTTGTAATTAACATTAAGTTATATTACTGTGACTTCTAACGAATATTAAAAGTAGAATATATATCCTATAAGTAATGGTGTTCAATATAATTGTCCCTGTTCGTCCACCATCCAACGAGGAGTCTGGGCTTCTCTTGGTTGAAAACTATATTGTATACCTACACAATGTTATTTTTAAATGGATTGTAAATATATTGCATTCTTCTCTACACTGTATTAAACAGTTCATGAGAATAAAGTTATGGTGTTGTATTGTATTGTGTTGTTGTGTTGTGTTGTGTTGTGTTGTATTGTGTTGTGTTGTATTGTATTGTATTGTGTTGTGTTATATTGTATTGTATTGTGTCGTGTCGTGTCGTGTCGTGTCGTGTCGTATCGTATTGTAGTGTGTTAGTAATATATAGATAGGCACAATTATTTGCAAATCAGACAATTTTAAAGAATTTCTTAACATCTTAAATTCGCAAACATATTGTATAGAAACTGGCTGTACCATTAAACCAATGCCGCCTCTTTAAATGTGTATCAATGCAGAATAAAGTGACGTCAGTCCATTGTTAAGTGTCTGGGGTAGGATAAAGACAGATTTATCTCTCTAGTTAGTAAGAGCGATGGTTAGCCTTTAAAAGTGTGGGAAAATAGTTGAGAGGATCTGAATAACAGCAGGTGTTTACATGGAACATTTATATGACACAACTACATGTCTATGACCAATGTAAGAAACACTGATCAACAATTATAAAGAAGAGACATGAAATTAAATTAAATGCGTCATTTCTTAAAAAAAAAAAAACGAAAATACAAATATGCACTTGTTTGTTAAGATAATATTGCGTATATAGGTTTCAAATTGTAGAAAATGTCAAACTATTTAGTTTTTAACAGCATCTTTGTTACACATTGACGTCAATAATTTATGTTCAAGTTTAACAGTATCAAATAAAACCTTTAGTAATGGAGCCACCTGGGATATTGTTAAAGTGGTGCATATGTTTGCACTCCAGTAAAGACACTCGCAGATGGTTGATACACATATATTTTTACTGTAATAGTAGACCCAGCAATACGTAATCAAGTGACAGACGAGAGACGCAGACGAGATACAAAATGATGTCGGTCTATCCCATTGACGAGGAATATAGACCGAGGCAATCACTCGCACTAAAACTGTTACTGCTATTATACGCGACTTGCCTGTCACATTACGCATTATACATGAAGGCGATTTACGATACATATACATGTGGTGCTGCTACATACACAAAAAAAGATTGCAACAGGTGATGAATTGGATATATTGTCACATCCCATTAACAGCCTTGTATTGTTTATATTGTGGAGAAGATATATATATATATATATATATATAAAACATGGATATATTGTCACATCCCATTAACAGCCCTGTATTATTTACATGGTGGAGAAGATATATATATGTATATAAAACAAAACTAACAATGTGAAATGATACATCCAATAATAATTCACAAAGCTGATATGAGTAAGGTAATAGATGTATATTTATATACAATATACAATATGTATAACAATGAAAATTCTGTATTATATAAAACTATGAAAATACCTTTCTAATGGTCTCAAAACAAGATCTTACTTTAGACACACTTATTAAATTATGTTAGATTGCGTAATCATTTTATTGTGTATTGTTATCTCTGTATTAATTTAAGCTTCATAATTCTTGTTGTATGTATTCTTTGTATACCCCTCGGTGCCCATAATTGGTTCAAAAACATTTATCTTATTTTATCTTATAGACACTATATATTTCAGCGTTGTTACGTAACCAGGTCTCATAATTATTTTGTTATTGAATATTGAGTCATCTTCTTGGCCAGCATGACAGGTCCACGTGTACATGATACTAGTTACACTATCTTCATTGTTGTTATACTGTTGTAGAAAGTTTGGTGAACTTCAGTTTAGTAGTCTACTATAACGATTAGTAACTTTACGCTTTTAACTACAACAGTTAAGAGGATAAAATACTTTGGCAAGTTTCCAGGTCAACAAACAAGTTTATCATCAGTACCAAAATATGCTGACCTGCTTTTCGCGCTCGAGATGTAAGTCAAACATCTGTGTGTTCACACGCATCCTCTATATATATCATTATACCTTAAAGTATATACAATACAGATCAACAGAAAACTTTCCCCACTTTGTATCTATCTGATAAAATGAAGAAAGATACGGATAAATATACAATAAAATGTAATAAGACTTACCGTGTTCGTGCGTTAACATGTGTACATTTTGACCACTACGAATGCATATCCAATCTCTCCAAGGGCTAGGCGTGCGTCTGTATAAACGAGGCGTCCATGACACTGGAGATGTCAGTACCGTAATTCCTCAACAGGCTAGCAGGTACATTTAGCGTACTACAAAGAGGCCACAACAATACTATATACGTTGTTTTGAAAAACGTAAACAAAGTGCACTGGAACAAGAGAGCAAAACGACTGTGGCCAAAGTAAACACAAATACAATTTATATATAACTAGCCCGACTCTTACACCGCTGATTTTAATTTTTGGAATTTATTTTCGGAGCGATGGAGACCCGCTCCAAAAAAAATCCAAAAAATTAAAATCAGCGGTGTAAGAAACAGATAATTCGTACTAATATCTCACCTTGTTTCGAGAGACGAGAGAGAGTTAATTGATAAACGAAACACAAAGATCAGGAAGAAATCAACAAATTGAGTTTAGACTGGAAAGAAAAATCAAATTAAATAAACAACTTGTTTCCTTATGTACGTACGTGTAGCATGCCTTTTTTCCTGACAAAGACTGGAAAGAAAAATCAAATTAAATAAACAGTGTTTCCTTGTGTACGTGTAGCATGCGTTTTTTCCTGACACAGTTTACATTCCTTGCACGAATCTGACAGTACCAATACTTCTCGATGTATAGTTGTATACTGGGTGTGTTATATATAACCTACAATATGTGGCATATCAAACATTCCGCGATAACGCCAACGAAATCGGTGAATGGGAGTGGTAGTGTTTAATTAATTCATTTTGGTAACAGATATGAAAAACCTAGATGTTATTTGTGATAATTTTGACAAGTGTCTTAATTATTTCTCGTGACCTCTCGTTATACAAGAATTTATCATAAAAATAGACAAAGATGAATAAGAACTTGTGCAAAACAAAAATTTAATATCAAGCAAGAGGCCCAATTGGGACATAACGTTCGTCTTGTCCGAATAGCATTGTACTTTTAATTACATTTGATATATATATATATGTTCTTTTTATTTGTAGGAGATTTTCGAAATCCTGTCGAGTTTCCCCCTTTTTGTTCCAATTTCCATCGTTTGAACATTCTCTATTCCCTTTGTAAAAGGATGCATCCTTTTTCTCTCTCGAAGATACAGAAGGTAATTTGTTTTGTAACAATAAAACTGAATAGCTAAAAGCTAGAAAGTAGCAGTTTTTTGGGCGCTGTGTGTAGGACTGGATATGGAAAACTTAAAACAATACTAAAGTGTTGAATTTGATTGACCAAACAGGAATAACCTTATTTTAAGTACAGGGTCGTCACTTCCTTAAAATTTATTCTCCGAGCACAAATGTTACTGTATATGTATATATATATGCAGGAAAGTGATTTAGAAATGTTGTCAAATTTTCTTTATTTTGCCCCTAAGTGGTGCCCATGCAAGGATTTGAGCCACATCATTTACAGAACTATGAATCCTCTAACCGTAGGGAGGTTTCCTATCAAGTTTGGCTAACTGGTCCAGAGGTTTTTTGAGGAGTAGTTGCGTATGCGAAAAGTTAACATAACTGCTATACCGAAAGTGATGAACTTTGACCACAACAGACGTTATCTATGTTTGGCCCCCAGTATCAATTAAGAGGTTATAACCGATTATAGAATAATCAAGCTATTGATCTTCTAGTTCACAATTGGCCCGTTGTCAAATTTCCCCCCATGTTGTCCCCCTTGATATGGCGCCCCTGGAGGTCAAACTCCATCACGTAATGAAACCTGAATCCACTGCCCCAAGGGAGGATTCCTATCACGTTGTAAGAAACTGATTTGGTGGTTTTGGAGAAGTCGAAAATGTGAAAAGTTTACGACGGACGGTATTTTTATTGGAAAAGTCCACGTTGGTCCAGAAAAACTGAAAAATCAACTTAAAAATAGCATTTTTCAAATTTCTAGAATAAACAAACGTGAGATTTCTCAGAAGACATCTTTTTACCCTATAATTTCTTAATTGTTATCACATTTTACGGATAAATAGAATTAATTTAATATATATTCACAAACTTGTAATGTTTGACAGATATTAGTATATGGGAAACAGTGACACATCATATACTGTATAGTCCGAAATAGTTCAAGATGTAACTAAAGTATGTGTATTAAGGCAAAGGTATTAACTTTGTGCTGTGAATAGATCGGCTAATATATATATATTAATAGAATCTCGTACCTCTTTCTGTTCAAGATAGAATTATCTCAGACGAGGGGTGGTATGTATGTTAAATATATCAAGACGAGGCGATAGCCGAGTCGTGGGATAACATACATACCATCCCGAGACTGAGATAATACTATCTTGAAGAGCAAAAGGTACGAGGTTCTTTTTCTCGGCCTCTTATAGCGATTTAACAATGAAAATAACTATAAAAATGCATCAATTTCCCTTTAGGCATCCTTACTAAAGCGCTTCTGACGTAGCATTAGTGACGTCATTTCATTGTTAGATAGCGCGTGACAGCAATCTCAGTACCATATGATGACGTTATTCTATTGTTAATAGCACGTGAAATCGATCTCAGTACTAGTACCTGAGACAGATATATACCGTACCCCTATTTTCGTGAGATTTCCTTGTCTAGTGGACGAGAAAACATTAGAACGACTATTGACAAATAAACAATCGCCTCATCAAACAGTCACTGTCAAAATGATCTTGAAAACTGAAATAGACATTTTAAAATGACGTCAACCAAATGAGTGAGAGGACATGACTCATAACATAAAGACAAGCTTCGAATCAACCGTTATCAACAGAAGGGGGAAATGTATTCAAAATAGAAAATAAAATAACGTAACCGTCATATATCATGTGCAATTTACGCAAACAATAGCAACATTATTTGGTTTGATTATCACAATAAAGTCAAATTATACAAAAATGTAGTAGTAAATTGGCAAGACCAAAACGATATTCTAAAGCCGTAAGTCCATGGACATGGGCAAACAGAGGGAAAACGTCGGACGCACACAGAAAAATAATAACCAAATATACATGTATTAACTAAAAAAGGGAACACACCAAACTATACGCCAAACCAGGTGCTCACAATATGGTAAGCGTTTCTTGATACACATGTGTCACCCGACGCGATGCCTCCGTGTCATTCTTGTGTATGGAATGACCTTCAGCAAATGTCATATAAACTGTATGGATTTGGTTATATAAAGGAACACCAGACGTTTAAAAAAAAGTAATTTGCCTATATGATACATCATGAACTTCAAAATCTTTTCCCTATGTTTTACACGTTATTGTGGTATAAGATGAATGTATGTCTCGGTAACCTAAAACACAATGCTGTTTAAGCTTAAATTTCTGTTAATGTCGACCAAGGCTGATTGAAAGTTTAAAGGTAGAGGCCAGACAAAGATCAGCACGTTCCTTGTACAGGGAGTTTGCTCACCGCACGATACACCCTTTACAGTTCGATAGAGGACAATGTGGTAACGTCGTTGCACCAGTTTATCCTTCTTCCTGTACTATCCCTACTGCTTTGATTTCCAATTCTTGCCTCCGATTCATATTCTTTCCTATCGTTTGCGTTTGGACTTTGGTAATTTGTACCGATATCGGTTAAATACACCGGAAGTGACGTTAAGCCCTAGTTAAACAAACAAACAAACAAACACACACATATCTATTCAAAACTAGAGTGTCTACAAAGGAATACGTAGGGGGGGGGGGGGGGGGTTAAAAATCCTGTATACGGGATATTATGCTTGGGATTGATACAATTGGAAAGTAAGCATTTCAATAACAGGTTAAGCAACACCATGAAGGTCGTTCCGTTGTAGAGGATGTCCCCAAATACGTCCATGAGTTAATTTATGTACTTTTGTTTGTAGTATATGATTGTGGCGTTTCATTGGTGTAGCTTTAAGTCCCTCTGATTCAGAAGTGTTTTTCTCAACTGTGGTAATAATACAAAATTGCAATCTGAAATATACCTCCGATAAATAAAATATTTATAAGAGGAAAGAGCCAATAATCTGTATGAGACAACCCCACAAGCAATACCAATCAGACAGGCAAACAAACAAAATTTAAAAAAAAGTATCTATAGTTTGACAAAAATGCTTCTCACTGGATAAACGGTTTGCACAATATAGGAAAGAATGGTATCATTTCAGTAAAAGTCAAATTAAAACGATGCAAGAAGTCACTATACATAAATTACATATTCCAATGATTATGACTTTAAAAAAAGTATTTACAAAGTACAGTACATAGAGTATAGAAGCAATGAATAACAACAGCTATATTATATGTACCCTGTCCTCAAATGGTGACATAGGTTGATTCACTTCCTGGTTTATCGTGTTGTCAAAAATTGTGATTTACGTTATTTAAATACTGCCATGTTTGTCATGCGGTGTAATTATGTTTGGTTCGTATCTTATGTCCCGTAAATAAATACATATCGCCGGCATTGACTCATGAATAGGATAACACTGTCAGGGTAATTTAAACTTTAAGGATTCAATTAAATATCCAATGCAGTGCTTACAGTAGGGGGCCTGGCGAATGTTGATAAATTTTAGTGTTTACGCGTGAAGAAATCTTGTAAAATTTAACCCTTTATAAACAAACTACACATGGTACAACTTGTCACGTATCCCTTTAAACTTTTTGTTAATGAAACGTGGTGTCCCTTTTCACTGTCTACTGGTGTAAATGGCCTTAACATAAGCAGAAAGAAACAAAACGAATGTGTGTACGACGCATTATATAATTATCGGATTTTGAAAAGGGTTTATACAAAGATAAGATCAACAATTACGGAAGTTCCTTTAATCTATGTCTACGTTTGTTTAACTATGATTTATCTTCGTTTACAATATTTTTAACTGACATCGCAACAAAACACCAACGCACAAACATCAAGTGATAGGAAGAGAAGCGGCGACATGAATTGGAAATCAAAGCAATAGGGAAAGTAACAAAAGAAGGATGGACCTATGCAACAGCGTTTCCGTCTACGCTTATCGGACTTAACATGTAGATATTCATTGTGCGCAGAGAATAAAAACCTCTGTTCACGTGAACACCATAGCGTTTCTGACTACGCTTATCGGACTTAGCATGTAAGTATTCATTGTGCACAGAAAAAAAACCTCTGTTCACGAGAACACCATCTGAGAGTCTCCGTAAGAAGGAAGTGTTGATCTTCAAAATACTCGTTCTCAAGTTTTTTTTTTCTGTCAAGTGAAATTGTTATTTAACAACGGCGACTTTTAACGGACCATGTCAAATATAAATTGAGTTATTTGGGTCTCCTAGGGATACACACAAACCAAGTTTCTACTTGTGCAATTATTATCTGCGTAGCCAAAGGTGGATGCTGGTCTTGTAGCCGTTCAACCCCGTCCGTATGTCCGTCCTTCCGAAACATTTGGGGACACTAATTTGTGTAATATTAATCTCCTACAGGTTTCAGTAAACTTAAGTTAAACATTGCCATTTATTACAGACATATATAAGATATGCACCTCCAATTTTGGAGAGATTTTGAGAAAAATTCCTATGTATGAAACTTTTAAATGTTTTACACTTTCATTAATATGCAGTACTGAGTTTGTGTAATCCGAACATTCACAATTTGTAGACTTTTGAAACTTTGGGGAGATTTGATGAATTTGTAGAAGAATGTCTACATGTATATGTCGAAATAAGCAAAATTGTAACGTTTTTATTAAGATATGTCAAGAGTTTGTGAAATATAAAGTTCCTACAGTTGTGATCGAGAAGATTGATTTAAACTTTGCACATTTATTACAGTCATGGAGAGATTTGTAAACTTTTAAGAAGAATTTCAAATTGTTTTTATTACCACTTAGTACCAAGCTTCTAAATCTTCTACAGTTGTGAGTTGATATTCCATAAAACTTTGCATATTCATAACACACACATTGAAGATATGCAACTCCCCCTTTAAAAATTTTTTTTTCGAGAATTTTTAGAAGAAACATTTCTGTTGAACTTAGCCAGCCCGTTTTCAATGGATTCTTTTTAAAAACTTCTATATAATTTAATGTAGTACTCCTAAAAAAATAAATGCGTTTTTCCACATACATATAAAAAACACAAACAATATGGACTCATGTTTGCCGGGCGACGCAGGTAAGGGCTGCAATGGCTCTTGTTTGTTTACAAATTATCATTAACAGGAGCACATTCGATTTTTAGCAACGAATAACCTGAACTTTTAAAGACCATGCCTAAAATAGTTAGGGTTTTGCATAACCTAAGGCAACTTAACCCTCAATTCAATCGTATTCTTACTCAAATGTATCATTGAGATAAGCCATGAGCAAGAATGGTTTTTATTTGTTGTCAATATTTTGCAATGGCTACCTTGGCCATTGGCGTACCACATTCCAAATCAAAATGGTCTGTGCATCACTCATGGCAACCCACACCCTTAGCTCAATTTTTTTGCAGAAATTTCTTTTCTACGTATAATTAAGACAAGCACACACGTAAGCAAAACTCGTTATTTTTTGTTATGGTGCCCATGACCTTTTGCGGGTTGCGCTGCAAATTAAATTGGCTCTGTTGATCTTCTATGACAAGTATCCTGGAAAGTTCAAAAGTTGCATTTTAGCAATTTTGTTTTTTGCTTATTACTTTATTACTAAATTGATAGTTGCAGGTGTACGTGTTTTAACAGAGATGTCGGTTGGATTCCGTGTTGTTAGAGGCCCAGACTGGATTCATGGCAATGCTGATAATGGCGAAGGTCACATGGGTACCGTCATTGCAGAGAAGAGAGATAAAACGTGCGATGTTATCTGGGACATGGGAGGAAGAACGACCGGCTGTCGACTGGGAAAGGACGGTAAACATGACTTGAGGATTCTTGACAATGCTCCGGCAGGTACATATATAGAAAACGACAAGAATAATAGTGACATGTATAAGCCTTTTTATTGGCTTTGATTTATCGAGGTCTTGCCTATTCTAAAATCATTAAAAAAATTTCTCCCTCACGTTCATTGATGACGGTTGATTCAGAGCTAATCCTGGAGTTTGGGACAAGATTTACATACATAGAGTATTGGGTTTTTTCTCGTTTAGATATTATTTGAATTACCGGCTGGGTAGCCCAGTGGTTAGCGTGTTCGCCTCGTGTCGGTACACTGGTGAAGAGAATCCGCGACCGTGGGTTCGAATCCTGGTGGCGCCATATCCCAAGACGTTAAAATTGGGCACTCTTCTTGCTCCCTGCTTAACACGCAGCATTATTTGGTAGGAAAAGGACTGGTTGGCTCGGTGTCAGTATACGAGTGAAGTCGCAGCTTTGATTTGTGATCCTTTTCAAGATTCGTTTAACTCCATTTATTTTGTGTTCCATAAAATACATTTTGTTTTACTGATTTTGTAATTCAGAAAAAGCGGTTCTGTTTTCTTAAATCCACGTATCTTATTTTCCACAAAAACAGTAAGGATGGAATCAACAGAATGATAGTCATTGACAAACAAACAATAACTGCATCAAACAATTAAGCACAAGAATGTAAGGAATCAAATATACATCACAACAATCCTGGCGATTAGTAATCCATGCGTACCGACTTAGGACGGTCACCCAGCACGAAACTAGGCGGTGTGGTTAAACCTGTTAATTAGACCTCAACCTTCCCACTTTCCGCATGAGACTAGAAGTCTTAAGTATAGACATACCGATAGAAATGTAATAAATACACTTCAAAGACTCTTTTGTTCTAACGATTCAATTTATCTTGTTTTCCATAAAGGCTATTTTGCTCTGCTAATTTCATTTTTCTAGTGTTACACAAAGGCTATTTTGTTTTGTTGAATTTCACTCATCTGGGTTTTAAAAAAGCTTACGATTATAAATGTATTCACAGGTGTAACGTTTGAATATGTAACTTGTGACGGAGAATGTGGATCGAATAAAGCGCTTACTGGAATGCGTTGGAAATGTAACACGTGCGATGATTTTGACCTTTGCACCCAGTGCTACGTGACAAAACGGCACAATCTGCTCCACGCCTTCACTCGATTTGATACTCCTAACTCGCCAGGGTAATATTTGCAGCAATTTGTAAAAAAGATAACCTCAAAAACACACGTCATTAGAAAAGTCAGTTTACATTGTGTTTCGAATTTCACTTCCTATACAAAAAATATTTTAAAGTATCAATCTTTAAAATTTATAAACATAAATGTTTTAATATTTTTCACTTTTTTTCATGTTCAACACACGTTTCAGTGGTTGCCACAAACAATTTAGTAGACTCTGACATAAATCGCAAAAGTTTCTATCTATTGTGTAGGGTCGAGGTGCCAATACGAGGATCAAGCAAAAAGATATGGGCACTTGGAATATTCCCAGGAGCAAAAGTAGCACGTGGTGCTCATTGGAGTTATGGCGATCAGGACGGTATGATGCAATTTACTACAGACCAAACCCTAACTTATTCTGTTAAGTTGTTTAGTATTAATGTTGTAACGGCTTTTGTATAAGTTGAAATATCTTGACTCTTTACTAGACATTAATTATATACATGTACGTTTTAACATATGATATGAAACAAATCATTTTGAATTGCGATAACTATCTTAACAAAACAACTAAATATTTCATTACATTCATCGCGACTGTTTTTCTGACGTCGTGATCATAATGTTGAGTTAACTTATCTTGACTTTTCGCAACATCATGCTATTGATCGGGTTGGTAATCATGGCGCCCTTTATATAACGGCGGCAGAAATATTTCACTAAAATTAAGTTTTTATGTGTACATAGTCTCATCAATTATTTTCTAAAAATGAACATACACTTAATTTATCAAGATATACCTTGAATTTCTAGTTATCGATATGTTTCAAACTTGTCAATATTATGTTTTTAATAAAGGCGGGAAAGGGTCAAAGGGTGAAGTTTTAGACATCCGGTCCTTTGGAACAGAAGCCGGAGGCCGGAATGCTGTTAAAGTGAAATGGCAGACTGGGGAGTCTAACGTGTACAGATTAGGATCTACGGGCAAGGTTGAAGTCAAATGTGTTAACGAGGCCAGGGGATTCGAGTATTACGTTGATCACCTTCCATTCGCAGGTAAAAAACGCACGATTACGCCTGCTTGTATTTAATGATGATGAATAGGGAAAAGGTAATACATATATTTCAATGAAGGTACGATGTTTCCTTTTTGGGTTTTATGTTTGTATAAATATTTGTTTTTTTGTGTGCGCTTCAACTTTTTCTGTTGATTATTTCGTATCAATGAACATACTGTCTTTATTGTTTTTTGTTTGTAGGTCCACTTTCTAGGTTAACGCGTATTTTTGATAATACTAAGAACATTTTTTTCAATAAAAATATATAATACCCGCTCTCTCCAATTGTGTGTTCGTGCGCGCGCGCGCGCGCGCGTGTTTGTGCGTATGTGTTCAGGCACATGCATCCTTAGCAACAATACAAATTTATCATTTTATTTTCAGCATCTGGTGGAAACTCTGTATCTGTGGCCCAGTCTACTTCCATAAAAATTGGGGATAAAGTGTGTGTAGATATTCCTCCAGCGTCATTGAAGGAATTACAAAGAGGGCGTGGTGGCTGGAGCATGCGCATGAATGATGTGAGTTAATACAAATACCCAGTATAACAGACAATTTATAAATAGACCAATATATGCACTGACAGACACGCGCGGGGCACACACACGCATACCGTCTCAATTTGTATAAATACGTTCAGATATGAGCAAATCAAAGTGGCATATACTTTCGGATTTTATGGTTTTTCAGCACTTTTTCCAAATCTGAAACAAACAATGTATTTATATTTTAGCTTTCTCTATGTTTTGTAGTGAAATTAATAACTTGGAGTTTGTTCATATCATATTTAGTTTAATAGAAAGAACATATTGAAACATTCAACACACTTAAACTCAAATATTAACATCATTCACATGCAGTTATTTATTTGATTTTTATGGTTCTAGTGCATTGGAGAGCCAATGACAGTTAAAGGGTTTCCAAATAATTCCACTGTGGAAGTAGAACATGAAGGACAGAGATGGCACTTCTATATTGGCGCCTGTAGAAAGGTAAGTGAATACCTGGTGTATATGGTGTTAAGTTTAGTGCCAAATTTTAATTATTGAACAGAAACGATAACACGATGGCGGAAGAGAAGCGAAAACAAAATGACAAAAGAGCGAAGAAGGATAGGAGTGATAATTGATTTGTTTGTATTAAGGGGTTATTGTCCTTTCAACAGCTAAGGTCATTTACGGACGTTTTACTGGTGGAGGAAACCGGAGTACCCGGAGTAAACCACCGACCTACGGCAAGTCACTGGCAACTTTTTCCACACTAGCACGCCCCAGACGGGATCAAACTAGGAGGTGAAAGGCTCTAATGATTATAAGTCGGCGACTTTAACCACTAGGCCATCGCGGCCCCTTTGCTTGCATTGGACAGGTCTAAGCCTTTGTCATTTGTCTGCATTGGACAAAACTAAGACTTTGTCATTTGCTTGCTTTGGACAGGACTATGGCTTTTTAATTTTTCTGCATTGGACAAAACTAAGACTTTGTCATTGGCTTGCTTTGGACAGAACTATGGCTTTTTCATTTGTCCAAATTCGACAGAAATAAGACTTTGTCATTTATCTGCATTAAACAGAACTAAAATGTTGTCATTTGTCTGCAATGGACAATATTTGTATGCATTGTGCCAATTCTAAGTTACACAGTGCAATCATTTTCTATGTGCCAAACCTAAGACCATGTCATATTTTTGTTATATCACAACATTCTGACTCTGAGTCAACCAATCCTAGAGTTATTATCTGATGTCCAGCATCAGACAGGAAATAATCAAGACAGACAATTATGTACCATTTATATTTGTAAGGGACAGCTGGATTCAAAGTTGTAATCCCCTGAGATATATTTACCATACTGTCCTGCCACTGTACTGGTCACAGCATCAGTGTTGTATGGTGTAGGATGAGAACGACAATATTTACAACTCTTCTTTAATAGAATAATTAATGCTAGGTACAACAGTAATGAAGTATGTCTAGTAACATGTTAATTATGCACAGTCTGGTTGTGTGAAGGATTTAATAGTTACTCCGGTGTACTGATCAATACAGCCAAACATCATGCATTAATAATGGCATTCCTCTTTATCTCCACAGTGATCAAAGTTTGTAGATAACAATATACTGTCGATGCAGCATCTGTTCTCACACAGTTCTTAAACATCTCTATATCACAACGATTTAAGTTTATAGACAGCAATACTAAATGTAGCCTCTGTAGTTCTCACTTCTCTGTATCATACTTTTTAATTAAAGTTCTAGGAAGTTTCTCTCATATCATTTTAATGAAAAATGCCGATCCTTATGCAATTGCGACTAACCAAAAACACGAAATCCTAAAAATACCTCTTCTCTCAGATTGTTTGTTTGTTTGTTTTATTGGTGTTTAACGTCCTTTTTAACTCATGTTTAGGTCATATCAAGACAGTGTCTGCTTGTGCAATATGCAATGATTGTGAACTTAAATAGTGCTCTCACACTGAATTGTCATGCAACAGACACATTGACATAATGCATCACTCGGTCATATTATCCTGAAACCCAGAGCCAACAATTAAGTTCTTCTCCTACCCAGAATTGCTGAGCACATAGCAGGGAGCAAGGAGATTACCCAATTTTGATGTTTTATGTGTGACATGTGATCAAACCCAAACCTCCTTCACATGCAAATTCTCTTAGTACTGACTGAGCTATAGTGGCATATTTTTAATCAGAAAATTCTTAAACAAAATTTCAATACCACCTTTCAATTCATTATTTATATTTCCTAAAAGTTTCTTAAAAGTGTTAAAAATGTTTCAAAGTTCAAAAATGAGTATTTTTTTATATAAATAAAAACTAATATGAATAAGGGTGGAGTCCTTTTAAATCTGAATCGTATTTCCTGAATTAGTGTTTTATAACACTACATTGCAAGATTACACTTCCCGTACAGTAAATCAATTAAACAAATATAAATATGATTCAGTATAAAAGCTATCTTGTGATATTGATTGGTGTACAAATAAACCTGTTAATGAAGCATACCTAGTATTTAACACAACATGTCAGGAAAACTCATTATCTAAAATAGTTACATCTGAAAGCTTCTAGAATGACTGCATATCATGTCCAAAACCTGTAAACTTCAATTCTTGTACCGGTACCTAAAAATGTCTCTTCATATATCTTATGATGCATTAGCCGAATTAATTAATAGGTGTGGATCTTTTAGAAAATAAAAATTCCTGTCAAGGTCATTAATACTGTCAGTTAACATGAGAAACATTTTGATGGATCCATTTTATCAGAAATGTTCATGTTTAAGAGCCCCTTCCCATTGAAAAGGAAGATATTCTACCTTCTAACATCTTACTATGTGTCCAACTACTTAATCATGTTTATAACAGACGTTATATATATATATATATATATAGACATATCACATCAGTGATTTAAGTGCTGACTAGCTATATATGTATGATACATACTGTAACCTGTCAATGACATATGATTCATTTCTCCTGATGTGTGTTAACAAACAAGATGTATTGTTGAAGAAGGCCGCAGATGTTGCACAGTAAGATTACAATCTACATAAGTGTAACTACGTTTATCAAGTAGAAGGTTGGAGGAGTGAATAAAAGTTACAAGGACTCCATCAAGTATACATCAGACAACACAGGAAATACACATTTACATTGTTTTTGTTGTCATAGATTTCTGTCTAGTTTCCTACTCAACAATTTAAACTTTA